>PVIU01012462.1:0-59974 GCA_004026605.1 Ondatra zibethicus | reverse complement strand
GCCACTGTAAGCAACAAGGAGAGTCATGACCACTCGTACAATGATTTGGGCCCCGTCTTAATTTGTTTTCATGGTACTCTGATAAAAGACTTTACAAAAATAACTTCAGGGAGAAAGTGTTTATTTTGGCTTGTGTTTCCACTGTGGCAGGGAAGACGCAGCAGCAAGCTGGGAAGGCGTGGTAGCAGGAATGGGCAGCTGACTGATTACATTACATGTACACTTGGCAACCAGAGTATACAGGAAGTAGGGCCAGGGTATAAAACCTCGAAGGTTGTCATGTCCTCCAGTTAGACTCCCTGTGCCAAAGGTTCCACAACCTTCCTAAGAAGCAGCAACAGTGTGCAAAAATGTGAGCCTGTGGGAAACAGCTCCCATTCAAACCCCAAAAGGCCTCAAAGCAGAATGTGGGTTGATATCAGCAAGGTAGATGCAGAAAAGTAAGTTAGAATCCTTTAAAATACTGTAGAGAGACACTGAACAGAGCTAGCAGAGGAAGGCAGACTCTCACTAAGATGTTTGTGATGGTGACCCTATCTCAGCCCTTTCTCTTCCTATATTCCTATTTTCTCTGATACTTGATCTCTGTGATAAGACGAGCTCGGCAGCATCACCCCTCCCCTACCCATGATAGACTAACACCTCTAAAGCCATGAGCTAAAACCCTTTCTCCCTGAAATGGGTTTTGTCAAATATTTCATCACAGCAAACGTGACTAACATGAGGACTAACTAACAATGCTACAGAATCTGCAGGCTTGATAATTTACCTGATTGTGGACCAACACACATTTTCTGAATTTATTTAAGGTAAGCTAATATGCTATGATGTTCTGTGGGCTAGATGCATTAGATAAATTCTTGGCCTAAGATGTTTTTAACCTTAATAAATTTAGTAGAACATAAAGTCATCAAATGTCCAGAAGCATCTGTATGAAAAAGCGGAGTTGATTTTGAAGGAAAGCCCTAAGGGCTGAGTAAATATTTACATATTTGTGAATAAATATGTAAGTATTTGTGAATAAAATGGTTTATTCACAAATACTTTGATTGCAATATACAAGTAAACAATGCGAAGTTAACTTACAATGATGGAATGTCCACAATGCGTTGCCAAGTATTTTCTTTGCAATGCACAGAAATAAGTTTGACAGTTTCTTGGTTCTAAGAAATTCCCTTTCCTTTATGCTGAAACTATCCAACTGCATAGAGTTGAATGACTTGAAAATCACCCTGAAGACCAGTTGGTAAAGTTTTGGTTGAAACTTCAGGAAAGCAGAAACCTTAGCTATTTGTGTTGCCTCTTTCTCCCACACGCCTTGCAAAATACTTGAGGTGCTAGGTGTTTAGTCAATAGTTAAAGAATTGAAGCATTTTATACACTGTTAAAATGATAGCATTTCTATTTAAAACACATATTTAAAAATTTAATTGCGTGCTTTCAACAGTCTTATATTAGGGTCGCAGAACACACACACATCAGAGTATGTAGGATAAGAGACAACTGAGAAGCATGACAAAGAGGACATTGGAGAATGTAAGGTGAAGAGGCTTTTCTGTTTTGGCTGCTGGGAAAATATTTCATTGAGAGGACAGTTTTTATCTGCATGTCCCATAACACCCAATTTAGGAAAAAATGTCATAGAACATTTGCTTGCCCAAATAGGAAAATCACAGTGAGAAATTTAAAAATATTCTTAATATTCTTCTTTCTTCTTTTTCTGCCACCCAGAGCATCAGTCTCAGCTAAGCAAAGCTCCCCGGCGGCCACAGGTTGCTGCCAATCGTTGTTCAACAGTTACACCCACAGAAGAGAGTCACTCATCACATCTTCTCCTTAGGAGCTGCAGTGAAAGCTGATATACATTCCTGTACTAGAATATGTCCCACCTCTGTCCTAGGATCCATCCTGGTGGAAAAGCAGGAATCCTACAGAGCAGGTGACTCACCCAATGTTGAAACTGTTTGCTTAAACACACACACAAACACAAACACACAGACACACAGACACACACACATACACACACACACACACCACACAAACACAATATCTGCATGCAATTCAGTTCTCTCATAATACCCATGAATGTTGCAACCAAGGTGTCTGTTCCTCACCCTCACCAGATGTGTCCACTCAATCCTGGATTTCTAGTTTCTAAAAATCCTACGTAAATAAATCATCTTCTAATACTAAGGCAGAGCTCACTTCACTTAGTTCCTGCAAAGCTCTACTGTCAGTAAAACCAATGCATTAACAACTTCTGTTTCATATTTCTGCATTTATTTCCTTAAAATATTTGAAAGAGATAACACATGACATTAATGGAGAGCGCTCATGTGCCCAGTGCTGAGTCTCACTGTGTAGGGAACTATGTAGCCACCACTGATCACCACTTGTCCACTGCCTTCAGTGAACTGATGCCTGTGGAGCAGAAGCCTGCTTGGTGAAATCTTCCTCCCCATGGTTGGTCAGTGGTAATACTACAAAGAGAGGAACACCAGTCACATGATTTTTATATTAAATTTTCTCATCACACTCCATATTTATTATTTCATTTTTCCTTAAACACAGCCATTTACTTTTGCATCTTCAGTTCACTGCCACCAAAAATGTCCATAGGTTGAGGTGGAAAAGCTTCACTGTTCTTGACTGTAGACTCACATCACATGGGAAGTGAGGATCAAGCTCACTAAGGCCATCCGGAACTGCTCGGCTTTCTGGTCTGTCATGGTCCCCTTACATGCCTATAATATTTCTACTAGTTCCTACTGACTATGATAAAGGCTGGCCTGGAAAAATTCATAGGCCTCTAGGATCTGGACAACTGGGCAGAACAAATCATTCTTGCTCAAAGAATGGTGTGTGGGAGCTGGCTAGAATGTCATATTGCAGAGCCAATGAGCCAGCACCTGTGTCTGAATCAGATCCCAGGTGTCTGGCATTGTGAGAGCACAGAAACCACTGCACACACAAAGACAGAGATGCCTTGTCACTGCTCCTGAGATACTGCCATCTGGAAAGGAAGGCTCAACTACATTGCGTGTTCCAGGAAAGGCTCATGGGAAATGGCATCTTTCACATTGTGACCAGGTGAGAGTTCTTCATAATGGATCCTTTTGGTGAATTCTATCTGCTTCTGCCACAGGTATTAATAAAAATCCCTTGAAAAATAAAGAACTCACACAAATGTAAAACCAGAGAAGACTGTTCCAAACAGAGAGCCATGATAACCTGACTTACAGTGAGAATGCTCACCAAGTATCCATCCTTAATGTAGGTACTTTGTAAATCCTATATATGCTCACCTCAGCTACAAGATCAGACAACACAAAGCACTTTTGTATCTTTTGCCTTACTAAATTTTTAATTTTTAAAAAGTATTTGCCTGTCTTTATTTTATATACATAGGTGTTTTGCCTACGTGTATGTATGTGTACCATGTGTATACCTGGGGCCTATAGAAAGCAAAAGACAGTGTCAGATCCCCTGAAACTGGAGTTGCACCCAGATGTGAACCACTATATGGTTGCTGAGAACCAAATCCAGGGTCTCTGACAGAACAACAGGTGCCCTTAATCACTGAACCATCTCTGCAGCACCCTTCAAAGCTTTCCCTGTTAAGATATATTTTGGAGACCAGCAAAATTCAACATGATATAAAGATGGGGGGCTGGGTCTCTCTCTCTCTCTCTCTCTCTCTCTCTCTCTCTCTCTCTCTCTGTGTGTGTGTGTGTGTGTGTGTGTGTGTGTGTGTGTGTGTGTGTGGTGTCTCCACTAGGCATTCAGCTTTAGAAGCTATTAAAATTTGGGACATGAAGGCTCCTCCAAGCATCAGATGTGCTGATTCTGGGGAAGTAAAGCACCCTAGAGATACAGTAACTGAAAGATTCAAGCCATTATTGGGTTCAGTGGCTCAAACGAAAAAGAGCTTTGGAATATGAAAAGATTCTAGCCATCCTCTCCAATGAATATGTAATATTAATAGAAATCACAAAGTCCCATCGACATTTAACTACACAGATAAACTGAGATTTGTCTTTTCCTGTTTTACAAAGATGCGTCTGAAGTCAAGCAAGGAACGGAAGAAGAGAAAAGGCCATCGGTATAAAACACTGGCTCAGATTTGAGGTTTTAATTGTTTTTCACATCTGGAGGTGAAGACAAGAGAGGAGGAACGGTTGTTACTTCTAAATAACTTTGGTGATTTGCAATTAAATCAATGTAGCATTTTCTAAACTCATCGATTTAAACCTTGAACCTCTAAAATTATAAATCACCATTAAATGTTATAGCTAGTTTAGACTGTCCAGTCAAATCACTTTAAGGTATTACAGTTATTTTCTTGGATCTTTCTGAGGATATTTTTTTCTTTCCTTTTTGACAGATTATCTAATGATGATTAAACTTCCTAAGCATCTGCTGTAATTCAGGCATTGGATGCTCATTACCACATAGGTCTCCAATAATCTTCAAAGCTGATGTCATTGTATGGTACAGTAAGCATCACTGAGGTCCAGAGAGGTTAACTCATTTTCTTTAATCAGATTCCTTACAAGTCAACATTCATTCTTGTATATATTCATTCTTATATATCCGTGGGTGGTGGCATTTCCTCTTATTTTGTTCGAGCTCTATAATTTTCTGGAAGTTTGTCTTTGAGAAACTGACTATTCCAGCAGTAGAGTTGAAATTGTTATTGTTATTGCTATTGTTATTGCTGCTGTTGGAGACTTTACTAACATACCCAGCAAAATGATTCAATAAAATTGAAAAGTAAGTAAATAAAAAAAGAAATATAACTCAAATTATAAGAAGAACTGATACTTTGGAACAGATTCATCCAGAATTATATTTTTAAAAAATCCTTGCTAAATAGCCCCCTGTGCTTACTAAGCGCACACTGTGCTAGCAGCCTATATCAGTAGGAAGTTACATACATAGGTTCTCTCTTTCATAGGGAATTAGAATTAAACAAGTACTGGTTAAATAATTAGTTACCAATGTGGTAAGAGCTGTAATAAAGATTTAAAAATGCACAATTCCTTTGGAAAGCATTAGTTGCTTTGAATTCAAACTAAAGTTGCTGGACTATGAAGAGATAGAATGCAAAGACAGAAGGAATCAAAGCAGAGAACTTATTGACACATGTGTGAGCCTGCTGAGAGGAAGGAACACAAATAATTCTAAACTTCTACTGAAAGTCTGGGGAGGGCTGTAGAATCACATACATATTTTTGGGTCCCTCTCTTCTTGTTTTGTTCTGTGAAACAAGGTCTTACTCTGTTGCTCAGACAGATATTGTACTTGTACGCTCAAGGGAGCTTTATCTTTCAGCCAGCTAAGCAGAAGGGGTTACAGTTATCTGCCATCAGGCATGAATCAATCACAAGTGCATTTTAAAAGTGATTCTAAAAATGATGGAGTCCTTGGTCCTGCTGCGGCACAGAATCGTGTGGATGTTCATGTGTTACTATGTGGATTCTCATGGTCTGTAATACAGCCAGAATCCATGTTGATGTCTTTGGTCCACACTGCTGCTGATGTTTACAACCCATGCTAGAGCCAGAAACCATGTGGAAGTTCTTAATTCATCCTGCCACTCACTACAAAGAGCAACCAAGTTTCTTCTGCAGTGGTATTGATGACTGCAGACTCACAGTTAAGAATGAGAGACAAGCTGGGCAGTGGTAGCACAAGTCTTAAAACCCAGCACTCAGGAGGCAGAGGCAGGCAGATCTTGGCGAGTTCGAGGCCAGCCTGGTCTACAAGAGCTAGTTCCAGGACAGACACCAAAGCTACAGAGAAACCTTGTCTTGAAAAAAAAAGACAAGAAAAATAAGAATAAGAGACAAAAAAAAAATCCATCTAGGCAGGAAACCCTTGAAGAGAACTCTTAAAATTGTGATAGGGATACTCAAGTATAGCTCTTCACAGTTGATGGCTTCTGGCAGGTGTAGGGATGGGCAGGGGCTCAGTTTTCTTTAATGGCCTTCCCATTGGAAGTTTGGCTGTGATCTAGTGAGCATATGGGCACCACAAATTGGACTTCTTTTTCTCTCTTTTTTTCCTTTCTTCTTTTGTTTTGGGGGAGGTCACAAGTCTCGGGGTGGACCTGGGAGAACTGGGAAGTGAATGTGATCAAGGTGCATTATGTGAAATTTCAAAATAATCAATAAAAATATTATGCCAAGAAAAACAATAACATATTCTCATATAAATTTGCCAAAACCCTTTATTGGAAATGTAGGCAGAAAGACTAAGGTAATGTTTTGTATCCCTGCTAGACTGTCAACTTTAGTTTTGTTTCTCTAAAAAGAAGAATGCAAAAATGTGATTCTGACAAAAGACTGATGGTTTCTAAAAGCTTACATAAGAGAGGACAAGAGTAGAGTGACTTTAAGAGTATGATAGCAACCATGACACAGACAAGAGTGCTTCCGACTGATGGGAACCAACAGGCCCTGACAAGATGTCCTAGGCAGGGCTTTAAAGACGAGAATATCTCTTACCATTGGGAATATAACTGTCTTTTCCATGTTAGTGACCACTAATCTGTACTATCCTGGATAGATGTTGAAGCATACATGATTTTGTTAACCGACCATGTATTTTTTGTGGTATTATATAGTTTAGATCTTGATTGTCTCAAAGGCTTTTGGGACCATGGTCTCCAAGAAGTAACTTTTGGAAGAACCCAAAGATAATTGGTGTTGTGGAATATTTGATTATACTGTAAAGATGAGTCCCTGCCTAAGGTGCCTTATGATTGATTTAATAAAGAGCTAAATGGCCAATAACTAGGAAGGAGAGAATAGGCAGGACTTCTGGACAGGGAGAGAAAAACTGGAAGGAGCAACCTAGGGACAGTAGACTTGGAGCAAGTGGGATGTGCCTTAATAAGAAAAAGTAACCGAGCTGTGTGGTAGGATGTAGATTAAAAAAATATGGGTTAATTAAATTATAAGAGCTAGTTAGGGAAAAGCCGAAACTAAGTCCAAAATTTTATGATTAATAGTAAGTATCCAGGTCATTATTTGTGGACTAGTGGTCCAAAGATAGTCCAACTAGAAAGTTTGCTTCACCCTAAAGGTAGAGCATTACCAGAGGCCTAGGGGTCACTGGGAATGACCTCTCACAGGAAATCCTCCTTTACTTTCTCACTTCTTGGCTCTTAGATGAATGGTCTGCATTCCATCACTCCTGTCCTGATGTGCTGCTTCACCACAAATCCACAGTGCAGATAACCAATCAGCAACTGAAAAAACAATTTAGTTGATGATCTCAGTTACTTGTTATAGTAGGAATTGATGATACTGATCTTTAAATGTCCTAGGAAAGTTTGACCTGACTTGTCTGTATTCCCTGTGAGTTTTTCCTATTTTTTCCTTCTAATAAATCTCTAGACTTACAATTGATGTTTCAAAGCACAGGAATTCATTGAACAGTGCCACAAATTACACAACGCAATTCATATGTCGATAACAGTGTGAGACAATGATCATTTTCTTTTATTTCAATGCTTTTCATTTTTCTGATCTTTGCCAGTTTGATGACAATTTTTCCTCCAAAGATTAAACAGTTTGAGAATCTTGCATTTTTTTCATGAATGACTCTGTCTCTTCCCTCCCTTCCTCCTGCCCTTGCTGTTCTTCTATTGGATGTTAGATTTTGTTATAGAAAAGGCTCCAGCCCTTTGTTGTAGAGATAGTAGCCTCTTCTGATCACAGATGTATTCCAGGTCATCCCACCTACTTTGGTGGTTATCTTTGAAATCTGTTCCATGTTTAGAATTTTGTTAAAATATGAATGTATGTGTGTGTATTAGTGTGTTTTATGTGAGTGTGAGAGAATGTGAGTGTATGAGAAAATGCATTTGTGAAGGTTGTGAGATTGTGCATGTATAAGTGTGTGTGTATCTGTGTGAGTCTGTATGCATGTGTTTGTAATTGTGTTAGAATGTGTATAAATATGTGTCTGTGAGAGTATGTGTGCATATGTCTGGGTGTGAGTGTGTATGTGTGTGAAAGAGAGACAGAGTGTGAGTATGTGTGAGTTTACACATGAGTATGTGTGAGTTTACACATGAGTATTGTGGGAGCATACATATGAGTGTGATTGTGTGAGTATGCATGGGAGTCTGTGTGTCTGTGCATTTATGTGTGTGCATGAGAGAGTGTATATGAGTGTATGTGAATGTGAGAGTTTTTGTATGTGAGCCTGTCTCTATATGTGAGTATTTAGCTGTGAGTATCAGTTTGTGTGTGAGAGAGTATGTGAGTGTGTGGAGTATGTACAGTGTGTGTGAGTGTGTAAGAGTGTGTGTGAGTCTGCACATGTGTGTGATGTGTGAGAGTGACTTGCGTGACTGTGAATGTGTGAACACACTCACCCATGCACTCATGTGTGGAAGCCAAGTTGATATCATGGGTCTTTATCGCTCTCTGTCTCATTTTCTTAAGGCAAACTTTCTGAACAAACCTGCAGCTTATCAGTTTGGCTGGACTGGCTATGCAATAAATCCCCAGGATCTATTTATCATGCTTCACTCGGTATTTGGGGTTATACATTCATTTAGCCACACCATTTTGACTTGGGTACTGGGAATCAGAACTCAGTTCCTTAAGTTTGGTCAGCACACAATTTACCCACTGACCTTATAGAAACAAACTGCCAAATCTTTCTTGATTCTAACTTTGTCAATTACTTAAGCAAATCTATTTGGGCCTTTTGAATTTAGAAAACGAAATTTTGTTAGTAACACTACAGAAATGAATTTGTCAGAGTAATACACGTACAAGTTTAAAAGCACACAAGTGGCTGTCAGTCTTCACGCCCCAGTCACTGCTCACACTGTGAGCTTTTCTGCGAGTGTTGGTTTTTGGGTGGATGTGATTTCCCTCTCCTCCATGCAGTATCTCCAAGTACTTGAATATTTCTGGTTTGACACATCTCCAATGTTAGTTTTTTGACTTCTGGGTTTATGACTTGTACTATTCCAGTTTATTCACTATGAATGCTTGCATTTTTGAAAGCATGGAATGTAATTCTCAAATATAATAGCCAATCTTGCGAGAACTATCCAAGACAGAATTCTAGATTACAAATACTTTCCTGAACTTATCAAAATGCAAAAGAAATGCTCTGTATATGTATATCTTTCTTTAAGTGCTTGGGCCTGTAGCCACGTCATTTTTACCTTAAGGAAGTGAGCATGACCCATTTACATCCTCGTTCTATATTTGTCCTTTAGTTAAGGTTGTGGTTGGGGCTTCTTCTGCCTGCTCCTTTTTATGGAGAGTTTTCATTATTTTATCTTAAAATTGTATTGATTTCTGTTATATGTTTAGAAAAGTATTAGCAAGGTGTCTAGGAAATCATCACTGTTTCATGCACCTCAAGAAATATATAGACACTGTCTGTCAGAATAAAAGTGTCCTTCAGAAAAGGCATTTTTGAGAAGGGATTTTTATAATATGTCCAGGATTAAGAACATTTTATTTCTGTAAAAATAACTTTAAACTTTTAAAACTCTGTAAGACAGCAAATTTGTTACCAAGGTAATGATATATAAATCAGCATCTGTGTTTACTGAAAGTATCATTAGTTGCCAATGTTCTGTCTTAAGCTAGCAGAGGGTCAGAGGCATTGCTTCTTCATGAGCATGACAGCTGGGGAGCCCAGGCTAATAGAAAATTAGGAAGGGACAATTAGAAACATGCACTAGAGTCTCACTGCCAGCTCTGAACCAGAACACATACTGCAGACTTCCATTACCCCATCTCCATCTCCTGTAGCTCTCACAGATCTTCCCCATCTAACCGCCCTAGCCACTCTCATTGCTATATCTCAGTCTGGAACCCAGCAGGCACCCCTTCTGGTCCTCCAGATCCAATCATCCCATCTCATCCCCAGCTCTGTAGCAGAGCACCTGCTGCAGTCTCCCTTTCCCCTCTGACTACATTCCCAATAGATTGCAAAGATCTTCTCTTCCAACCCCCCTTTCCCCAACTTAGGCTATTATCACAGTCTCCAGTACTAGCAGGCATTCCCTGGGAACACACCAGCTCAGTAGGCCACAGAAACAAGTCCACAACCAGTCTTTACATTCCCCTAACATCCAGAGAGGAAATGGAAACTAAAGAACAAAACACACGCTCAACAAAAACAAAACCCGATATCAGCACCTAGACCTACAATCATCCCAATCTCAGATGCCTAGATCCCAGTGTAAACGCACAATCAACAACAACAAGGATAATATGTTTCCACTAGAGCCCAGCAATCCTACCTCAGAAGGCCCTGAAGATTCCAATGTAGCTGAAGTCTAAGAAAAAGACCATAAATCAGCATGTATGAAGATGACAGAGGTCCATAAGGAGGAAATGAAAAAAATCCCTGAATGAAATCCAGGAAAACACAAACCAACAGTGGAATGCAATGAATAAAACTGGTCAAGATATGAGAATGGAAATATAATCAATAAAGAGACCCCAAATTGAGGAAATTCTGGAAATGAAAAATTTAGGAATTCGAACAGAAAATACAGAGGCAAGCTTCAGCAAAAGAATACTAGAGATGGAAGAGATAACCTCAGCCATTAAGTATATGATAGAAGAAATGGATACATCAGTTAAACGTAATATTAAATCTAAAAGTCTTCTGACTTAAAACACTTAAGAAAGGTGGGATACTATGAAAAATCAAAATATAAGAATAATAGAAATAAAGGAAGGAGAAGACACCCAGATCAAAAGCCCAGAAAATATTCCCAACAAAATCATAGAAGAAATTTTTCCTATCCTAAAGGAGGACATGTGTATAAAAGTACAAGAAGCTTATGGAACACCAAATAGATTGCGCCAAAAAGTAAAGTCCCTTCCACGATAAAGCAGACATTAAGCAATCATTTTTCTGTACATCCAGCACTTTACAAGGTGCTAGAAGGACAATTCTAACATAAGGAGGCAAATTACAACGATGAAATCACATGGAAAAGACAATCTCAGAACAGTAAAATTAAAAGAATGGAACTATACACATACACACACAACACACCACCGCCACCAACAGCAAAATTAGAGTAATTCAAAAATCATTGGCCAATATCAATATCAATGGTCTCGACTCCACAATAAAAAGACACAGACTAGCAGAATGGATTCAAAAACAGGATCCATTCTTCTTCTGTATCCAAAAAACTGTATCTCAACATCATGGATAGAGCTCAGAGTAAAGGGGTGGAAAAAAGATATTCCAGGAAAATAGACCTAAGAAGCAAGCTGCTGTAGTCATTTTAATGTCCACCAAAATGGACATTAAACCAAAGCTAATTAGAAGAGATAGGGCAGGACACTGAATACTCAACAAAGGAAAAACCCACCAAACGGACACAGAAGGACCATCTTTGCCCAAAACACAAGGGCACCCAAGTTTGTAAAAGAAACACTATTGCTGCATAAATCATCGAATGATCCTCACACAGTGATAGTGGGAGACTTCAGCACCCCACTCTCACCAATGGACTTGTCATCCAGACTAAAACTTAACAGAGACTAACAGATGTTGTAAACAAAATGGACCTAAAAGATGTATATGTAGCATTTCACCAAAAACTAAAGAATATACTTTCTTCTCTGCACCTCGTGGAACTTTCTCCAAAATTAACCAAATACTTGTACACAAAGGAAGTTTCAAGAGATACCAGAAAATTGAAATAATTGTCTGTGTCATATCAGTTGGCCATGGATTAAAGCTGGATATCAACAACAGAAAGCTTAGAAACCCATGGAAAATAAACATACACCCTGTATAGCTTGTAAACATGATAATATCCTGGCAACTATCATTGTATTGATCCTGGAAACCACCATTATATTCTGTTTTTTATAAGGATATAAAAAGTCTGATGACTCACAATGAACTTGTCAACTTGTCATAGCCACAGTCTTGCTATAACCTCTCCAACTTGTGCCTGGTCAAGATTCATTTCTCACTGGCCATATCAGATAACCTTGGCCCAATAAGTAAGTGCTGGCTTTTACAATATTACAAAGCTATAGTAATATAAACAGCATGGTATTAGCATAAAAACAGACACATTGATCAGTGATATCAAATTGAAGACTCAGACGTAAATCCACACACCTGTGGACACCTGATTGTTGATAACAAAGCCAGGAATACACACTAGAAAAAAAAGACTGTATCTTCAACAAACAGTGCTGATCAAACTGGATGTCTGTATGTAGAAGAATGCACAGAGATCCAAATTTACAATCCTGCACAAAACTCAATTCAAATGGGAGCAAAGATCTCAACATAAGAACAGACACAATGGACTTGATAGAAAAGAAAGTAGGAAATAACCTAAACTCATTGCCACAAACTTTCTGAACAGAATACCATTAGCACAGGCACTAATGTCAGCAATTATTAAATGGGACCTCTTGAAACTGAAAAGGCTTCTGTAAGGCAAAGGACACCATCATTCAGACAATGTAACAGCCTATAGAGTGAGAAAAGATTTTTACCAACTCCACATCCAATAGAGGATTACCACCCAAAACACACAAAGAACTCAAGAAACTAGATATCAAAAACAAATAATCCAATTAATAAGGTGGTATATTTTTAAACATAGAATTCTAAAAAGAGGAAACTCAAATGACTGAGAAATATTTAAAAAATGTTCATCATCCTTAGCCATCAGGGAAATGCAAATTAAAACTGCTTTAAGATTCCGTCTTACACCTGTCAGAATGGCTAAGATCAATAACACAAGTGACAGCTCATGCTGGAGAGGATGTGGAATAAGGAAAATACTCATTCTTTGTTGGTGGGAATGCCTACTTATATAGCCATTATAGAAATCACTATGGTGGTTCCTCAGAAAGATGTGAAACAATTTACCTCAACATTCAGCTCTACCACTCTTGAGCATATGTTGGGGACTGTTGACCCTTAGACCCTAAATTTTCTATGACCCCTTGCCTGCCGGAGTAAACAGCTTATTTTCCTGTGCTTGCAGCTGCTCTGGGCATGAGACCCTCATGGGTTCCTGATGGCAGGGGAGTGTTTTCTGGTGGGCTTTCAGCTGAAAAATCCCGAGAGCCAGGGCATGGCCATTAGTCAAGAAAAGCCCTATATAAGCTGCCCTAGAACACAATAAATTTGGCGTTCTTGTTTCAAGGATGATTTCTCTCTCTCTCTCTCTCTCTCTCTCTCTCTCTCTCTCTCTCTCTCTCTCTCTCTCTTTCTCTGTGTGTGTGTGTGTGTGTGTGTGTGTTTCAATCTCCAGTCCCTTGCCCGACTCACGAACCATCCCATGGTGCAGGTGCCACAGGCATATACCCAAAACATGTTTCATCCTGCTACAAGGACACTTGCTCAACAATGTTCATTGCTGCTCTATTCATCATAGTTTTGAGATTGGAAAAATCTCAACAAACAGAGCTGATAAAACTGGATGTCTGTATGTAGGAGAATGCACAGAGATCCAAATTTATAATCCTGCACAAAACTCAATTCAAATGGGATCAAATATCTCAACATAAGAACAGACACAATGAACTTGATAGAAAAGAAAGTAGGAAATAACTTTTAAACTCATTTACCTCAACAGAGAAATAGATAAAGAAAATGTGGTACATTTACACAATGAAGTATTACTTAGCTTTTTGAATAAAATGACATCATGAAATGTGCAGGCAAATAGAAGAAACTAGAACAAACATCCTCAGTGAGGTAACCAAGACCCAGAAAAAGAAATATGGTATATATTTGCTTATAAGTGTGGTTTTTATCATTAATTATAGCCAATAAATAATAATTAAACCACAATCTGTAGACCTAGAGAGGTTAGTTAAATATAGACAAAGGGACTGGAGTGATACATGTATCTCCCTGGGAAAAGGAAACAGAATAAATTTTATGGGTGGACTGGCAGCATAAGGAACACAGAAAGGGGAGGATCAGGTGGGAAGGGGTTGGGAAGATGGGGTTGAGGGAGGGAATGTGGAAAGACACCTGGACTTGGGGGGCATTTGAGGGATAAAAGGGAATCTACTGTAGTGGAAACTTCTAAATATATATGAAGGTTATCCTAAAGAAGTCTCTAAATAATGGGGGAGATAAAGTTGTAAGGGTCCATCTCTTGAAACCAAGTGTGACTGGGTTAGTTCTAATTGAGTTGTTGGCTGGAAATCCTTAAACAACCCAGGCTGTTGCCAAGATGATAGGTTGCTCTCTGCAAACTGACAGCAAGGCCTTATTGTTGAAGACAACATCCACACAACTCATTGGAGTGTAGGTTAATCTGGTGCCTGTATAAAACCACCCCCATGTTCTTATGTCTTTGGTGTAAGAAGGTACTATGTACAATATTAAAAGAGAAACTTATATACCAACCCAGCCACAAAACCTTTGATCTACAATCTGTTCTGCCTGGAAAATATGCTAGGGCAATGGTGGCCTGAAGCTTGTAGACGTAACTAACTAATATCTGATTTGATCTAAGACCCATTGCATTAGGTAGAACACATGTCTGGCATTGCTTGGGTGACTAAAAATCAGAAATTAAATAGCCCAAAGATGTAGGGTAAAGTCAGATACTACTGGGGTCTAAAAAAAATCTAATAATAAAATAACTACAAATGATGTTCTGCTATACTAATTATAGATCACCATCAGGAAATCTACAGCCATCAATAGAGAAGCATCCTCCTGCAGCAAATGGAAACAAATACACAGACCCAGAGAGAGGAGAGAGAGAGAGAGAGAGAGAGAGAGAGAGAGAGAGAGAGAGAGAGAGAGAGAGATCTTGGAACACCCTGTTATGAATGAGATATCTCCATCAAATCTCTCCCCTTAGAGCTCAGGAATTCCTGAGAATAGGAAGGAGTGTGGGAGTCAGAGAGGATGAAGAACACCAGAAGAACAATGCCCTCTGAATCATTTGAGGAAAGCTCATATGAACTTCCAAAGACTGAAGCAGCTCAGGGCTTATAAAGGTCTGCACAGACCTTTATATTGTAATATAATAGTTTTTAGTTTGGTATTTTTATGTGACTCCTGAGTGTGTGGATGTGTGGGTCTCTGATTCTTGTGGCTTCTTTTGGGGCTCTTTTCCTTGGGTTGGTGTACCTTGTCCAAGTTTAATGCAATGGTTTTATCATACTATATTTTATTTTGTTTAAAATGAAAATATATTGTTTAAATGGTATTTATTTTAAAAAACCAAAAAAACAAACAAAATGCACCTTAGGACTGTAATTAAATTAAGAGAAGTTAACCAACTTCCCATAACCTGGATTAAGCATTTTTGGGGGGTTGCTTGTTTGCTTTTTGAGACAGGGTTTCTCTGTATAGATCTGACTGTCCTGGAACTCACTCTGTAGACCAGACTGGACTTGAACTCAGAGTTCTGTCTGCTGTTGTCTCTCAAATTCTGGTATTAAAGGCATGTACCACCACTGCCTGGCCTAGATTAAACCTTTTATTCTTTTACAAATACAAAAGAGATCTATCTTTTCTACATTCTTGGAAATGTTAAATATTAATGTTTTCATACTCTGAAAGATGGAAACTAATATTTTACTACAGTGGTTTTGATAGGATATTTAATTAATACCTTGGTGAAACACTGATGTTCATTCAATACATACCTATCTGTATATATTGGTCTATTGGTTGACTTTTAAATTTTTTGTTGATTACATAACATACCTGTATATGCTGTATGGTACAAATGTAATTATAAATACTAAAAAGCAATTATTTAAAATGATGAATAAATGTTAAAAATAGACCAACAATATTGAAATTATAGGAAAAATTTTTTCCTCAGAATTTGTTCTAGTGCCTTCCAGTTTCCAACAAAGCTGAGAATCTCATGCTATTTTTAACTTTCTTCAAGTGTGTGCAAGTGTGTGTGTGTGTGTGTGTGTGTGTGTGTGTGTGTGTGTGCACATGTGCACATGCATGTGCTGATCTTTAAAATCTCTGGTAGCTCCTTTTGCTGTGTTCTGTGAACTTCGGTGTGTCCATCACAGGTCGTTGTACTGCCCTGCATACTTCCACCCTCCTCGATTCCTGCCCCTGCTCCTCCTTTCTTTCTACAACACAGAAGAAGCTAAAAGACGCTTTCATATTTCTTCTTAAATGAAACACAAATTCACTGAGTTAGTGACTGGTATTGAGTTTATGATCCTCTTGCCTCAGCCTCCAGGTCTGGCTTAGAAAAGACATTTGAAATTGATTACTAATCATGAGTTATAAAAGTGTTAGACAAGACTCTTCAAGGGAGATTTATTTGTCATATGGTTTAACTATTTATTAGTGCCTGAATGAGAAGTGTTGCAAATCACAGTCTCCCTGCCTGCAGTAGTTACTTGCTGGCATGATTTGCCTTGACTTGTATTAGTCTGATTTTTCTAGAGTAACAGAACTTATAGAATGACTATCTACCTCTCTACCTACCTACCCATCTATCTATCTATCTATCTATCTATCTATCTATCTATCTATCTCTCTCTCTATCTCTCTCTCTTTATCTTTCTATCTCTCTATCTCTCTATCTCATATGCATACACATTATTTGAATTACTTACTATCTGCAGTCCAGCTTACATACAATGACTGGCTGTGACTGAAATGTCCAAGTATCTAGTAATTGCTCAGTCCACAAAGCTGGACATCTCAAGTGGTCTTCAGTTTCTGCTGGAATCCCAATGAAGTGGACTCCAGTGCCAGTAAAGGAATGGATGTACTAGCAAGGTAAGGAGGGCAAGCAGGAAAAGAGCAAGAGCTTCCTTCTTTCATGTCCTTCTATGGGCTTGCAGCAGATACTGTGGCCCAGATTAAAGATGTGTCTTCCCGCCTCAAGATCCAAGTAAATGGTGTATGTCTTCCCTACCTCAAAAGTCCAAACTAAAAGTAGATTCACCACTTTAAAACATCCAAAAATAACCTCTCATGAGTATGCTCTCCATTTCTGGATTGTAGTTCATGCTACGCATAGTCAAGTTGACAACCAAAAGTAGCCATCACATGATTGGGGAAAAGGCCATTTGTTGGAGATTTTCTAATGCAGTAATTTCATCTTTTTTTTTCCTTTAAGCCTTTTGTTTTCCTGAAGAACATCTTTCAGATATCTTGCCTAAGAGGTAATTGCTTGCTCACTGCCAGCTAAGCCCCAGCCTCAGCTCACTTCACTCTGCTCTGGTACCCCTGTGCTTTGAAAGAGTCTATAAGACTGACTGTCTCTTGAAGCCCTTGGGCAGGATTCAAGGCTCCTGGAAGCTCACATCAACTTCTCTGGGAAGTCTTCAAGTCCTCTCCGTTTTAACCTTTATAGGCTTCTTCTGAAAGGTTTTTCAGGCTCTCAAGTAATCCCACTGCATTGCCCCTGTGAGGGAGCGATGTACCGAGTCCCTGTCCTGCACTTAAAAGTGCCATGTGGGGAGCTGGAGAGATGGCTCAGTGGTTAAGAGCACTGCCTGCTCTTCCTAAGGTCCTGAGTTCAATTCCCAGCAACCACATGGTGGCTCACAACCATCAGTAATGAGATCTGGTGCCCTCTTCTGGCCTGCAAGCATATATGCAGGCAGAATACTATATACATAAATAAATAAATAAATCTTTTTAAAAAAAGTGCCAGGTGATTCCTTCAGGAAAATGACTTTACAAAAATAATTTTATATAACACAAGTTTTAAAATGTTGAAATGCATCTTAAATGTCTTTCTCAGCAAGTTACTACTACCATGCTGTAAGCTACCACTTTTGTTGCAAGGTGAAACTATGAGAGATTACCACACAGCTACTCTGAAAGCCAAAAAGAATATCTTTGCTGCTGGCCAGTTACTGCACAGGGAATTTGCAGTAAAATCATGTAGTCTTATGACTTTTTGTCTTTTATGCCATCTTTGTGATCACTCCTCAGATAGCAAGAAGTAAAATTTCAGAAGCCAGAAAGCAAAGTTAATACATTTAGGGGCTTTCCTGAGCTATGGACTAGGTCTTTTGGTCCTAATTCCCATTTGGGCAGGTGTTGGGGATAACCTGCTGGGTTTTAAGGTCAGAATGGTACCACTAACATGGTACCATTTCTGCTAAGGTCTTGGTCCTATTACAATTTCACAAATTTTACCATATATTTGTGTAATAATAAAAATAAAATGGCTCTGATTGGTGCACTTAAAGTATAGCAGTTAGGCTCTTAAGAAGAAAAATTAACAATATCACTAGCCTAGAGCAAACTGTGATGGGGTACATTGACTTTGAAGTCAGATCATGTGTGTCTAACTGATCTTGAATCTGACCATTTCTTACTGTGACTTTTCACAACTTTCCCAAACTCTTGGAGCTGAGTTTCCTCCTGTTGGGAAAACCAGTGATTATAGACAATAAGGTCCATGATGAAAACTCCAAGTGTCTCAGTATAAGAGAATATGAGTAGGGACTTTAGGGCTAAATGGATGTTAGTGTTAAAATGGCATGGGTGAGAGACAATACAGATATCAGCTTAGTGTGAGGTAGCCACTTGGACTTGGCAGAGAGACACAGACAGGTTCTGAGGAGCACAGCTAATATCCATGTCAGCAGCCTAGCTGGCTAGTTACTATGGACACCACCCTTCTTGTGAGTAACATATGCTTATTACCACTGCTCTTTCACACACCCATGCTTTGAATTGCAGCTAAGTGTAAAACAGCTTCTAAGAAAGTCTATACTTATTTTTAGAAGAGACCCCTAATCCACCCAGTAGACAAGTTAACTAAGATTAAGCAAGAATAGCTTGACCACTCTTTGGTAGCCGTAAGAGCAGGAGCTCAGTATAACTGAGATTGGAGTGAGACACCTCTAAGGCCAGAGGAAGCAATACTTCCCAGTAATTGACAACTAGCAGACAGCTGGAGTCAACAACTAATAACAGTGTGCTCAATCACCACTCTCTAGGTGTGTAACACATTAACAGAGAGCTCCTACGCCGCTTGGACCAGAAGAGCGTGAATGGAATATGAGGTATTCTAATTGGCCATAATGATATTGTCTCAGTATTTGCTCAGAATTAACTTGCCTTGGCAACCCACCCTAGCTCTTCTAGAGCTTCGCTTCTCCGCTGTACAAAATCTTTGCATCTTCGGAATCTCACTGACTGTTCCTTAATTTCTTATGTTTGCATAATTCTCTCCCATAAAGTATGCTTTCACTTTACTTTTCCCCAAAACTGTCTGGTGGCTTAAAAGAAAATGGGCCCCCAAAGGAATTGGCCCTATTAGAAGGTATGGCTTGCTGAAATAGGTATGGTGTTGTTGGAGCAAGTGTGTCACTGTGGGGGTGGGCTTGAGGTCTCCTACTTTCAAGCCATCTAAAGTAGCACTGTGAAAGGTCCTAATGCCCTGCATTCTGATGTTTCCTATCCTTAATGTGGGAAAGAGATGGGAAGTTCTGGAGAAAGAGGAATGGAAGGAGTTGGAGAGAAAAGGGGGAAAGGAGAAATTCATGTAATTGTATTTTAATTTAAAGTTTTTGTGAAGTTTATTGAAAAGAGGGGTATTAGGATGGTAGAGGAGAGGGAGGGAAGGAAGAGATACACTAAGAGAGAGACAGAGAGAGGCAGACAGAGAGACAGGGAGGGAGGAAAAAGAGAATAAAGGAGAGAGAGAGAGAGAGGCCGAGACTCACTTGCCTCAGTGGGAAGAAAGAGATCGAAAGTGAGTAGAGCTTATTTCTTAATGGGACCTTAGCATCTGTGTACAAATTAGGACCTACTTGCCATACACAGAGGAGTGACTGAGCCAGGTTCCCAAGGGGTACATAATACTAACAATAACCTCAGAGCAAAGTGTTGGGAAAAGATTTTCCAAGCAAATGGACACAAGAATCAAGCTGCTGTAGCCATTCTAATAGCTGGTAAAACAGACGTCCAACTAAAATTAATCAAAAAATGGAAAGGACACTTTATACTCATCAAAGGAAAAATCCACTAAGACATCTTAATTCTGAAAATCTACATCCCAAATGCAAGGCCACCCACATTTGTTAAAGAAACATTACTAAATCTTAAATTACATATTTAACCCTACATGTTAACAGTGGAAGACTTCAGCATCCCACTCTTTCCAAAGGACTGGTCACCTAGACATAAAATAAAAAGAGAAATAATGGAACTAACAGATGTTATGACTCAAATGGACCTGACAGCTATCTACAATTTCACCCAAATGCAAAAGAATATACCTTCTGCTGAGCACCTCAAGGAACAATCTCAAAAACTGAACACATACTCAGTCACAAATCAAGTCTCAACAGATACAAGAAAATTGAAATAACCTCTTGTACCATATCAAACTACTATGGGTTATAGCTTTATTTCAACAACAACCAAAATAGTCAAAAGTCTAAAACTCATCAAAACTGAGCAGTTCTCTATTGAATGATCACTGGGTCAAGGCAGAAATAAAGAAAGAAATTAAGGACTTCTATAATCAGATAAAAATGAATGCACAGCATATAAAAAGTTATGGGACACATAGAAAACAGTGATAATAGTTCAAAGCATTAAATGCCTTCATAAGGAAATTAGGTATATTACATACTAGCAATTTGAAAAGCTCTAGAACAAATAGAAGCAAACCTACCCAAGAGTAGAAGGCATAAAACAAGCAAACTCAGGTCTGAAATCAATAACAGGAAGAAAGAGAACAATACAAAGAATCAATGAAACTAAGAAATGGTTCTTTAAGAAAATCAAAAAGATAGATGAAGCTTATCCATATTAAATAAAAGGCAGACTATCTAAAACAACAAAATCAGAAATGAAAAGAGGGACATGACAAGGGACACTGAGGAAATCAATAGACTCATAGGGGCATACTTTAAATACCTGTACTCTAGAACATTAGAAGGTGTAAAAGAAATAGACAAATTTCTTTATATCAACTAAAATTTAAATCAAGATCAGATCAATGGTTTAAATAGACCTAAAATTTCTAAGAGAAGCAGTGACCAAAAGTCTTCCAAGCAAAAAGATCCCAGAGTCAGAGGGTTTTAGCACAGAATTCTATCAGACTTTCAAAGAGGGGTGACACCAATGCTCCACAAATTATTCCACAAAATAGAAACAGAAGGATCATTGTCAAATTCATTTTATGAGGCCACAGTCACCCTGATACCCAAACCACACAAAGGTTCAACAAAGAGACAGAATTACAGTCCAATTTTCCTCATGAACGTTGATGTAAAATTACTCTCAACTGAATCCAAGAACACATTGAAAATATCATCCACCATGATTAAGTGGGCTTCATTCCACAGATGCAGGGGTTGTTCAATATATGAAAATCTGTCAATGCAATCCACCATGTAAACTGAAAGAAAAAAAGCACATAATGCCATTAGATTCTGAAAAAAGCCTTTTGAAAAGTTCTAACACCCCTTGATAAAAAAAAAAAAAAACCTTACAGAGAACAGGGATACAAGGAACATACCTAAACATAATAAAGGCAATATACAGCATGTCAACAGCCAAAATCAAATTAAGTGGAGAGAAACTCAAAGCAGTTTCACTAAAATGAGGAACAAGACAAGAATGTCCACTCTCTCCATATGTATTTAATATAGTACTTTAAGATACAGCTAGAGTAATTAGACAACTAAAGGTGATAAAGGGGATACAAATCAGAACAAAAAAGTCAAAGTATTGGTATTTGCATATGATATGATAGTATACATAATTGACCAAAATTTTACCAGGAAACTCCTGAAGCTGATTAAACACCTACAGTGAAGTGGCTGGATAAAAGATTAACTAAAAAAAAATCAGTAACCCAACTATATACAAATGACAAATGAGAGAGAAAGAAATCAGGAAAGCAAAACTCCATAATAGGCACAAATAATATGAAATTCTAACCAAGCAAGTAAAAGACCAGTATACAAGAACTTCAAGTCTTTGAAAAAAGAAATTGGAAAAGATACCAGGAGATGGAAAGATCTCCCATGCTCATGGACCCACAGGATTAACATAAAATAGTCATCTAGCAAAAGCAATCTACAAATTCAATGTACTTCCCATCAAAATTCCAGCGCTATTCTTTATAAACCTTGAAAGAACAATACTCAGCTTCATATTTTAAAAAAACCCACATTAGCAAAAACAATCCGGACAGTAAAAGAACTTCTGAAGGTATACCATCCCTGATTACAAGCTCTACTACAGAGCTATAGAATTTTTTTTAAAAAACACCTACATGGTATTGGCATAAAAACAGACATTCTGATTAATAGAATCTAATTGAACACCCAGATATAAATGCACACACCTAAGGCCAACCTATTTTTGACAAAAACTCCAAAATTATATGATAGAATAAGAGAGCATCTTCAACAAATGGTTCTGGTATAATGGGATGCTGGCATGTAGAAGAACACAAATAGATCCATATATTTCACTATACACAAAACTCAAGTCCAAGTGTATCAAAAACCCTCTGTAAGGCAAAAGACATTGTCAATAGGACAAAATAGCGGCCTACAGAATGGGAAAATTTTTTCAACAGCCCCACATCTGACAGACGGCTAATTTCTGAAGCATATAAAGAACTCAAGAAGCTAGACTTCAATAAACTAAATAGTCCAATTAAAAATGATTACAGATCTAAACAGAGAATTCTCAACAAAGGAATATTAAAAGACTGAGAAGCATTCAGACATCAGGGAAATACAAATCAAAAAGATTTGGAGAGTCCATCTTACACATTTCAGAATAGCTCAGGTCAAAAATTCAAGTGACATTTCATACTAGCAAGGATGTGCAGGAAGCATTCTTCAGTTGCTGCTGGTGGTAGTGGAAACTTGTACAGATACTTTAGAAGTCAATATGGTGGTTTCTCAGAAAAATAAGGAATCAGTCTACCTCAAGACCCAGCTATATCATTCCTTGGCATATGCCCAAAGGGTGCTTCACCATATCCTAAGGACGCTTGTTCAACCGTCTTCATAGAAGTTTTATTAGAAATAATTAGAAAGTAGAAACCAGGGCTGGAGAGATGGCTCAGTGGTTAAGAGTATTGCCTGCTCTTCCAAAGGTCCTGAGTTCAATTCCAGGCAACCACATGGTGGCTCGCAACCATCTGTAATGGGGTCTGGTGCCCTCTTCTGGTCTGCAGACATACACACAGAAAGAATATTGTATACATAATAAATAAATAAATTTAAAAAAAAAAGAAAGTAGAAACCACCTAGCCATCTTTCAATTGAAGAATGGATAAAGAAAAGGTGGTATATTTATACAATGGAGTATTATTCAACTGTTAAAAGAAATGACATCAGGACATTTCCTGGTAAATGGATGGAACTACAAAAGATTATCCTGAATGAGACAACCCAGAAAGACAAAAATGGTATGTACTCATTTAAAAGTAGATAATAGCTGTAAACTAAAGGAGAACCATGTTACAACCCGTAGACCCAGAGAAGCTAAATAACAAAGAAATCTCAAGAGGGGATGCATGAATCTCACTGTGATAGGGAAATAGAATAGATATTGCCAGTACACACAGGGAGAGACTGGAAGGGGGTAGCAATGGGAACAGGAGGTATCAGTTTGGAGAAAGATGGAAGGAGAAAGTACTAGGAGGGATGACTGGACTCTGGGGGCAGCTCTGCAATGATTTAGAAGACGAGAACAAAGGAAATTCCTAGTAATCAGTATGATTAACCCTAGCTAAGACTCCTAGCAACAGAGGATAGGAAGCCTGAACTGACCATCTCCTCTAACCAGGCAAGACTTCCAGAAAAGAGACTGTGACACCAATTCAGAAAAACAAAACAAAACACACACACACACAAAAAAAAAAAAACAAAACAAAAAAAAAAACCTTTTGACTTAAATTTGCAATTTGTCCTGACTACAAGATGTACTGGGATAAAGACATTGCAGACATTTTGAAAGTGGCCAATTAATAACTAACCCAGACGGAGACCCATATCATTATGGGGAGCTTATCCCTGAGGGCTAGAACCCAGAGTCAAGATATCTTAGAGACCTAGGATAGAACCAGACATGACAGGCAAAAGAAAAAAGTCAATGAAATGATTCCTGATGATATTCTGCTGTATTCATAGATTGATGACTAGTCCAACTGTCATCAGAGAGGATTCACCTAACAACTTCATACCACAACAACAAAATAACAGGAACCGAGAAACACTGCTCATCGATCAGTTTCGGAATTAATGGTTTCAGTTGCCAAATAAAAGGACAGACTAAAAAATTGGTTTCAAAAACAAGATCCAACATTCTGCTGCATCCAAGAAACACCCTTTAACATCAAGGATAGACCTCAGGGTAAAAGGATCGAAAACCAAGCAAATGGGCCTAAGAAATCAGTGTAACTATTTTAATATCTACCAAAATAGACTTCAAACTAAAGCCAACCAAATGGTATAGGTAATTAAACTACATACTCAACAAAGGAAAAATTTACCAAGAGGATATTGCAACTCTTTTTTCAATTTATTTGTTGGTTTATTTATATTTTACATCTTGACTCTAGTTCCCCTCACTCTTCTCCTCCCAGTCCCTTCCCCCACCCTATCCTCTCTCTTCCCACCCCCAATCCACTCCTCCTCCTTTTCTGTTTAGCAAAGGGCAGGTCTCCCCATGAGTATCAACAAATCATGCTATATCAAGTTGCAGTAAGAATAAGCACCTCTCCAAGGTGCTGGACTAGGCAACCCAGTATGAGGAGTAGGGTCCCAAAAGCCTATAAAAGAGTCATGGACAGATCCTGTTCCCACTGTTAGGAGTCCCACAAGTAGACCAAGCTTCACAACTGTAACATAAGTACCAAATATAAGGGTACCAAAGTTCATAAAAGAAACATTATTATAGCTGGAAGCGTGGTTTGACCCCCACACAGGAATGTTGGGGGACTTCACTACCTTACATTCACAAACAGGTAGGTCATCCATACAAAAACTAAACATAGATATGCTGGAGCTACGTGTGGGGTTTTGAATAAAAATGCCCCCCATAGGATAAAAGGGAGCAGCACTATTAGGAGCTGTGGTCTAGTCAAAATAGGTATGACCTTGAAGAAAGTGTGTTCCTGGCACTGGGCTTTAAGGTTTCAGAAGCTCAAGCCAGGTTTTATGGCTTACTCTCCCTTCCTGCTGCCTACCAAATCAGACATAGAGTTCTCAGCTATGTCCCCAGCACCGCGTCTTTCTGCATACCATCATGCTTCCCACCATGATGATAATGGAATAAACTTCTAAACTGTAAGCCAGGCCTAACTAAATATTTCCCTTTACAAGAGGTGCAGTGGTCACAGTGTCTCTTCATTGCAATAGAAACCCTAACTAAGAAATTAAATGATGTCATAAACCAAATGGGCCTAACAGACATTTACAGAACATTTCACTAAACACAAGAGAATATACCATATTTTCAGCACATCATGAAATTTTCTTGAAAATTCTTGGTCACAAAGCAAGTCTCAACAGATACAAGAAAATTAGAACAACTCTCTGAACCCTATCAGACCACCACAGGTTAAATGTGGATATCAAGAACAACAAAAACAACAAAAAGCTTACAAACTCATGGAAATGGAACAACTTTCTACTGAATAAAAACTGGGTTAAGACAGAGATTTAAAGAGAAAAATAGTTCATAATTGAATGAAAATAAAAATATAACATATCCAAGTCTATGAAACAAAATGAAGGAAGTTCTAATAGGAAAATCCCCAGCACTAAGTGTGTACAAGAAAAAAGGGGAGATTTCATAGTAGTAACATAATAGAGCACCTGAACACCTTAGAACAAAAAGAAACAAAGTCTTATCCGTCATTGACTACTAGCCCTTATCCATCATTGACTACTTTGAGGAGTCAAAGGTCATAACCTCTGCCCTTAATAAATCAATGTGTTTAGGGGGCAATGAGAATAAAAAGGGAAGTATATATATGACCCATCCTGGATTATTCCCTCTTTGGTGGAAGAAGGCTGATCCACAGTCAGGCATACATCTCTTACTGGGATCGATATTGGCTTTGTGGCAGTCTGAGAAAAAACACAAGCATACCCTCTCCCATAGGTTAGCAGGAGGGCTGCTAGCTGCCACTAGAGGGAAATAGGATCTCTTATTTTCACCAGTGGCAGAGGTATATTCCTTGCCAGAGATACCCAGTGCTTATAAGCTGCTCTGAACCCCTTGTCCTCAAAACTGAGAAAGTTCATATGGAAAAGGACACCTGTTGAGGCAGATGAGGATCTCTCCCAGCCTCTGGGGAGAGAGCCCTGACCAGTAGCCCCTAAGAGCTCTATTGGTCCTCTCCACAATGGCTTGTTCCTGAATATTGTAGGAGATGCCAGTGGTATGGGAAATCTTCCAGGACCCCAGAAAGTCATTGAATTGTTAAAAGGCATAGGAAAGACCATATATACAGACACATGTACACTTAAAATAATTAAAAATAAATATGTCAAAATATTCACATCTATCACATATCTATCTATCATGTATTTATCTTTCTATCTTCTATTTATCATCTCTCTATCCATCATCTATCTATATTTTGTATCTACCTATTATCTAGCTAGATGTCTTGATAGCTATTTTACTTATCAATCTGTCAATATATACTTAAGTTGCTTAGCCAAACAAAAGGTACAAAAGAGTCAAAAAAGAGAAATAGAATTTTGGGGAGATAACAAATTTTTGACAAAAATAGTTCCTAGGTTTTTGGTTTTCTTCTGTCCCACACCTAGTGGTTTTTCTGATATGAGGCAGAAAGTCTGAATCTTTCTTCTAGCAACATCCTTGGGTTTAGAGAAGAGATTTGTGCTCCAACTGCAAAGCCAGCTTTGATTTTTAATTGAATTGGGGCTACAATTTTTCTGAGAAGTTGAGAGATACAGATATTTAGGTAACGAGATCTAATATGTGACCGGTACCAGGGTTAAGTCCTCTGAGTTTTTATTGGAATCTGAAAAGGCCAGAGTGGTGTGAGGGATGGGAATGAAGGACGGAACTGCATGGGGTTGTAACTTTATTGGAAATGTAGGGAAACTGCTAAGATCTTGTTTTTTGACAAGTAATTGTCAGTTTGAAATTATATCCAAAATGATGGTATCCAATAAACCATTCAGTCCAGGAGTGTTCCGGAGATTAGTCAATCCTGTCCAGTTAATCCCTAAAAGTGGTTTCCTAAGGAAGTCTATCCAAATGAAATCACCAAATAATGGGTAAGACAGAGCCCAAACTGGACATCTCTTGTCAAAAAGTTTTTAGAATCAGGAACGGGTTACATCTAATGGGGTTTTCGGCAAACATGGACCTAGGTGAACCCTGTTTGATATTTTTGTTTGTGTTCTGACAAATAAAGTTTGCCTGGAGACCAGAGGGCAGAACTAGCCACTAGTTAACCATAGAAACTGGGCAGTGATGGCTGGGAAAGCCAACGAAGCAGAATGGAAGAAGGAGAGAAAACGAGGAAATCAAGTGTGTGTTAGTTAGTAACAAGGAAGAAAGGAAGTGGGTCTAAATCTAAGATGTTTTTATTTGTGTGTGTGTGTGTGAGAGAGAGAGAGAGAGAGAGCTTATGAGTCCTTAGTACATACTATCTTGAGAGTTAAGAAATTGAAAGTTGGGCTGGAGAGATGGCTCAGCTGTTAAAGGCTAGGCTCACAACCAAAAATGTAAGAGTTCGATTCACATCACCCACAGCTGTCTCTCCAGCCACCAAAAATAAAAATAAAAAAAAAAGAAATTGAAAGTTGGGACTGGTGAGATTACCCAGTGGTTAAGAGCACTGGCTGCTCTATCAGAGGTCCTGGATTCAATTCCCAACAACCACATATAAAATACTAAGTAGCACTACTCCATAAAACTCAGGTAATATATATTACATTTGTTTCAAGATTGTAATATCCTTTTTTATATATAAAAAAAGAACTGGGCAGCAGTGCACGCCTTTAATCCCAGCACTTGGGAGGCAGAGGCAGGTGGATCCCTGTGTGCCTAAAGCCAGCCTGGTCAACAGAGTGAGTTCCAGGATATCCAAGGCTACACAGAGAAGCCATATTTATTTTGAAAAAAAAATCAAAGAAAAAAAAAGAGAGAAAATAATATAAAAAACACATTGTGGTGATATTTTGTTTGTGCTGTAATAAATAAAAGCCTGCCTGAAGATCAGAGTATGGGGCTAGCCACGCTAGTTAGCCACAGAGGCCAGGCAGTGGTAGCACACACCTTTAATCCCAGCACTCAGGAGGCAGAGGCAGATGATCTTTGTGAGTTCAAGGGCACCCTTGGATACACAGATTAATCCAGTCTAAAAGAGAAACAGAGACAGGTGTTGATAGTTTACAGCTTTAGTCCCAGTACTTGGGAGTCACACACTTTTAATCCCAGCACCAAGAGGATGGAGGCAGAAAGGGATATGGCTGGGCAGAGAGAAGAGCGTAAGGTGGGAGGAGACAGGAGAGTACTGCATTCCATCTAAGGATTCATAGAAACAGGATCATCCTTTCGATCTGAAGATTTCATAAAGGTAAGAACTAGTGGCTGGCTGCTCTGATCTTTCAGCATTTACCCCTAAAAGAAAAAAAAAAAGAAAGAAAAGAAAAGGTTGAAGCTAATTGACCCTAAGGTCAATGTCCTTGTTTGAATTCAAGGATGTCAAACTCCTGTGAGCAATAGCATTTTATGAACCACAGTGGCACAAAGGACTGTACTAAGCAACCTTGGTCTGCCTCATTTACCATCTGTTGTAGTTAGGGTGTCTATTGCTGTGAAGAGACACCATGACCACAGCAACTCTTCTATAGGGAAACATTTAATTGGGGCTGGTCTACAGTTTCAGAGTTTTAGTCTGCTATTTCCATGGCAGGAAGCATGTCAGGATTCAGGAAGACATGGTGTTGGAGAGGCAGATGAGAGTTCTACAATTGGGTCAGCAGGCAGCAGAAAGAGAAAGTGAGCCACTAGGCCTGGCTTGAGTTTATAAAAGCTCAAAGCCCAACCTGCAGTGACACACTTCCTCGGTCAAGGCCACATCTACTCCAACAAGGTGAAATCTTGAAATATTGCCACTCCCCATGAGCCCATGGTGGGGTCATTTTTATTTAAACCGCCACATTCCACTCTCTAGCCCACATAGGCTCATAGCCATCTCATAATGCAAAATGCAGTTAGTCCAACTTCAGAAGTCCCCATAAGCTATCACAGTCTCAACAATGTTAAAAGTCCAAAGTTCAAAGTCTCTTCTGATATTCATGCAATTTCTTAACTGTAATCCCCTGTGAAATCAAAATGAAAAGCAGATCACATACTTTCAACATATAATGAAACAGGATATATATCACTGTTCCAAAGGTGAGGAAAGAAAACATAGTGAGGAACTACTGCAGCAAAACAAGACCGAAAGAACAGCTAGGCAAACTCTAAACTCTGCCTCTCCATGTCTGATGTCAAAGTGTTCTTCAGATTTCCAACTCCTTTCATCTTTGCTGACTGCAGCGTACTCCTTTCTCTTGGGTTGGTCCCACTACTGTTAGCAGCTCCCTTTGACAGTTACCCCACAGCTCTGAGATCGCTAACATTTTGGGCTCTCCAAAGCAATCCATGCTTCACCTTCACAGTTTCATACAATCGTGTTCCTCGGCCTCCATTCAGGGACACCCCTGACATGTGCCTGGCCTCAGCAGCTTTCCTTAGCCACACAGGGAGATTCCATAACCCCTTTCTTGAATCCTTGACTCCAAAGCCAGAAGCCCACCTAAAGTGTTCAACTGCTTTTCTAAACCAAGGTTCCAGTGTTCACATTTTGGCAGCAAGAAGGATGGTCTGACCTATCACAGCAACACCCCAGTTACCGGTACCAACTTTTGTTTTAGTTGGGATGTCTATTGCTGTGAAAGACACCATGACCACAGCAATTCTTATAAAGAAAAATATTTTGGGGAGCTGGCTTACAGTTCAACGATGTAGTTTACTATTATCATGGCAGGAACCATGGTTACATGCAGGCAGACATGGTACTACAGAGGTAGTTAAGAGTTTTACATCTGAACCAGTAGGCAGCAGGAAGAGAGAGTAAGCTGCTAGGCCTGGCTTAACTTTCTGAGACCTCAAAGCCCACCCCCCAGTGACACACTTCCTCCAACAAGATCACTCCTACTATAACAAGGCCATATCTCATAATAGTGCTGCTCTTTATATGCCTATGAGATTCATTTTTATTCATACCACCACTCAATCTTCTACTTTATTCTGTTGTATAATATTAAAAGTTTAATATAAATTTTACTTTTCAAAAAGATTCTTTTAACATCTGGGATTTTTATAATTATCATGTTTGGCCTTCAAAAATAAGGCATTCCACTTTCATGGTAAAACACACAATATAATTTTACATGTGAAAATATACCAAGAAGTACCCTAGAAGAAAAAGCAGACAGTATTTCATCCTTCAAAGCCCAGTACTTTATAGTTTAAGTACAGAAGTGCTTTGGAGCACCTAGAAAATTCTGAAGCTAGATCTTGTAGAATAGCAAATTAAAAACAGTTTTTGCCTTTGGTCTGACAGCTACAGCAATCAGTACAAGATTTATTAAGAATTACTGCTATAGATAGCAATTATTAATAGAGTAATTAGTGTGGTTGGTATGAACATCATTTCTTTTCCTCCCAAAGGATTTGATAAAATAGATTATTTAGCTTTCATGAGGCTAGAACATTTTTTTGACAAAATAAGGGTCCTGAAGTTGGACTGATGGTCATGTGCATGACAGTCACTGTGAGGCTCTCTTCTGTAGGACTGGGAGGGCAGCTCTGGAAAGGACTGAACAATGGACTGTCAAAATAAGCGATAAAGAAGAAGAGTTGGTGATGGTCAACTCCAGCTTGATAAGCTCATGACCCTGGAACAGGAGGTAAAGATAATGTTACTGGTTAAATAGTAGTCAAGATATGGTGGGAGTTAACTTCAGATGGACCCGCTCAGGATGTTAATGAAAATAGGTAGTTGTGATCTCTCCAGCTGGGTCACCTCAGCTGGCTTCAGGTAGTTCTTCACTAGGGGGTCATATGTAGAGCGTTGTGACTGTTTGTTCTAGTAAACACTTTGGGGATACATAAACCCATAAATATATATGTAAGCATGTACATATATATTATTGTGTCTCATAAATCTATTGTAATAAACACAATTATGCATTAAATTGGCTTCTAAGAAAGATGAAGAGAAAGAAAAACATGTCATATATTTATTATTTTAATATGCACCTAACATGGGCAAACTATTATATTGTGCTATGAAAGTTTAAAGTGAGTGAAAAAATCTCACTTCTAACTTGCTAAACGAATGCATGCTGCAGTCTGCTTTTGTTTACTTGCTTGCTTCAGATGAAACCGCCTTTCTTCCTGCCTTGGGAGAGCTTATACCTGTGAGGCTATTCCCCACAAAATGCAACTACAAAATGGCTTTATTCGTTCTGCTTCTGAAGACATGTCTAACTGTATGGATTTTCTCCTTGGTGACCATCATATGCAGATACCCTCTGCAGGTGGTCACGAAGGGGAACAGTTCCACCTTCTTGTTCATCCCATAGAAACTCTTAGAAGCTTCGAATCGAGGCCAAACTTTACAAAGAACTCAGTTCTCCCACTCTCTGTGTGCTGCTTGGTTCTTTGCTGGCCAGCTTTCCCTCCACACTGAGGAGCACACAAAGGGACTACTACAAGAGGAGATCTGTTTACATAAGCCCTTGTCTGCTCAGATTGGGGCCAGGGTTTCTCAACAGGCCTTTTTCTAAAAGGTGTCTTCTTGCTTCCTTGCAGGATCTAGTGAAAGCCTTGTTTGCTTGCTCTTTTCTATGTCCAGTCAGCATTTTCTTTGAGAGCACAAGGAGCAAGGCTGCTGCTTGGGTAAAGCTCAGTAGAAACTACATGCTTCTTCATAATACCTCACTGGTAGCATTGATATGAAAACTGAGGGATGTGGGACTGACTGTAATCCCAGCAGGTTGAGGCAGAAGGTTTGTGAATTCAAGACCACAAATGTGATGTCTTATCTTAGCACTCCTACCAAAGAAAAAAAATTAAAGACTCTAACTTTAAAGCTATAATTAAGATTTCTGAGAGCTCAATTTTTAAAAAAGTGATAAAACACATTTCTTTCTTCATGAGTGTCTCTTCAATGATGAAAATGTCTTCTCTGTTGTCACAAGTCACTGCCGCTCAGTCACAGAACCCACATAGGTGCTGCCTGTGTCTGAGGTGCCTGTTGGCATCCTATGGGAAGGAACCTCCCATAACTTTGAGGATGGTTATATTTTCATGATTGATTTTTTACACCATTCTTCCCCATTCTGCTCCATGTCCCCAGTATAGCTTCTAATTACCGTAGCAATTTTTCAATGCAAATTCTCCATTGATTAAGTAATGAAATGATTAACTAACTAGATCTCACTTCCTGTTTAAAATGTTTACATTTGAAAAACTACAAACTTCATTGCAGGTGTTCATCTACAAGCTATTACATAAACAACAGAAACCAACAAATCTAGGTCAAACGCTCCTAGAAGCACTTTGTAAAGCAGCCACTTATGCACAAACAATCAAGAGAGTTAGGTAACAGCCTGATCTGATGCACTAGGACCTGAACCTATTCTCCCCTGTCATGAAAGGGGCTCTCAGTTGATCACCTTGTAAAAAGAAGCTTGGGACTTAAAGTATTTGATGGATTTCTGACTCGGTTTAGATTGTCAGTGCATGCTAGCTTACCAAACATACCAGACACACCTTGTGCACCCTGGCATGGGTACATGTTGAATTCAAATGGTGGCGTTTTTTTATTCAGGAGAATGTCACCTTAATAATTTATAGTATTTTCACTAGATTTTGGCACAATCCTCAATGTGCATTGGTTACATGCAGGTGAACAGAAATCCAAACTGGATAAAATGACCTGTTGTGTCAGAGTGAGCCATCCAAGAGGGATTGCTACTTGTAGTAAGGAAGGCCACTTGATGGTTCCCGGCTGCTCAGCCCTGAAATAATCACACAGAAGCCATGTTATTTGCAATACTGTTTGGCCAATAGCTTAAGCATATTTCTGGCTAACTCATATCCTAAACTAACCCATCTCCATTAATCTGTGTATTGTCACGAGGCTGTGGCTTACTAGGTAAAGTTCCAGCATCTGTCTCTGGTGGGGCTACATAGCCCTCCCCTAACTCTGCCTTCTTTCTCCCAGCATTCAGTTTAGTTTTCTCCACTTAGCTCTACTCTTCCCTAACAGGCCAAGCCAGTTTCTTTATTAACCAATGGTAATACAGAAGGGAATCCCACATCAGCTACTTACAGTTCTAGGTTCCTTTCTAGGCCAAATCTTGAAAAATTAGTTAATTAATTCTACTGTGAAAAATATATCCCAGTTCACATGAGGAAGTTGCCTGATCCCTGGAGAGAATCAGTAGCTGACTCTTCAAGTCTAGGACTGGAAAGAATTCTCATTCATATATGGGCACTCAGCTATTTTTCTGTCATACATACATAGATATATTGCATATGTAACTCTCTCACATACCTTTCCATTAATTCAAAACGTGTGAAGGTCAGTGTGGGGTAATTTTATACAGGTCACACATTTTTGCATTGTATCAGCAGCCAGGCTCTTGAGCCACAATAGCAACTGAGGTGCTAGAAGCACTTTCAGACTGGCTGTGTCCTGAGCTCAGGACATGCTGATATTGTGCTGCTCCTTGTTTGTAATTATGAGGACCGCCTGGGAAGAAGTGTTTATTCCAAGCTAGTAACAGAGCTGCAGACATGACTTTAGTCCCACTACCCCAGAAACAGAATGCTAATGAACTTCCCCCTCAGTTTACTTTAAAAGATGTTTGGAGAATAAACGCAGGCAATCTTCAGGATTGAATGAACCCTGAGACTCTTTTCCGATAATGCTGTGTGAACCGTGTCTCAGTTATTCCTGCGATTCCACGTAGGTCCAGAGAGATAGTTTATGTTGGGGTTGGACCTCGATAGGTCAGGGAATATAGCTCAGGGGTACAGTGCTTGACTGGCATGATAGTAACACCAGGAACAGGGTGAAAGGGTAAATAACCTAAATAGATATTTCTCAAAAGAAGACTTGTAATATCCAACATCATCTTATCTGCTACAGTGATCCAGGACCACCCATCAAATGTGAAAATCCACAGACTCTCAAGTCTCTCTTATGGAATATTCATGCATTTATACACACTTTCCTATCTACTTCAAATCACCTACAGATTACTTATAATACTGACTAAACTGTCAATGCTCAGTAAATGTTGTATGCATTTTTAAGGAAATTATGACAAAATTCTCTATATGCATTCAATAAAACATAATTTTAAAAAATCAAAGGAAAAAAACAAATCCAGTATAGTGTGATAAAAAATGGAAATCTTGCTCATTATAAGTGAGAATTTGAATTAGCAGTGTCGATATAGAAAAGAGTTTTGAACTTTTAAAAACACTAAAAACAGTATTACCAAATGATTCAGGAAGATAGTACATAAGTAATATCTGTACTCCATGCTCACTGTAGCACTGTTCACAATAGCTAAGACACGAAAGTTGTTGGAAGAGGCCCCTACTATAGCAGCAGGCTGCTTGTTCGTCCCGGCTGCCCAGAACCAAAATAATCATGCAAAAACCATATTATTTAAATCACTGCTTGGCCCATTAGCTCTAACTTCCTATTGGCTAACTCCTACATGTTAATTCAGCCCATCTTCATTAATCTGTGCATCACCACGAGGTTGTGGCTTACCAGCAAAGTTTCAGCACATCTATCTCTGGCTGTGGCTCCATGACTTCTCTCTGACTCTGCCCTTCTTCCTCCCAGCATTCAGCTTAGTTTTACCCACCTAGTTCTGTTCTTCCCTGCCATAGGATCAAAGCAGTTCTTTATTCATTAACCAATAAAAGCAACACACAGACAGAAGGACCTCCCACACCAGAAAGTACTCTTGTCTTTCATCACATAAAGTCAGGAATGGAGTGTGCTGCATCTATACAATGGGTGACATCAGTTTTAAACAGAAGACATCCATGCCATCACAACATGGATGATGAGAACATTGTGCTAAGTAAAGTCAGCCAGGTACATAAAGACAAACACCATACGACCCTGCTCACATATGGACACCAGGAAGGTTGGATTCATAGAACTCAAGTAGAATGGGGGTTGCCACAGACTGTGCAATAAAGGTGGATGAAGGAAGAGTTCAAGATTTCAACCAGAAAAGGGAATAAATTTTAGTCATTTGTTTGACAGAATAGGGACTGTAGTAATTAATGATGCACTGTTTACTTACAAATTTCTAAAAAAAAAGCAAATCTTTAAATGTTTTCGCCACCCCTAGAAAGGATAATTAACTTGATGTAATAAGCCACATTGTAAACATATGTCAAAACATATTGCACCCCTGTGTATGTAATTACTTGCCACTTAAATTGCAAAAACTGTTAAAAAAATCAAGGTGATATTTACATATTCTGTAAAGATGATAAGAGTTCGGTTTAATAAGCTTTGACAACCATTTATGTCCATGCAACACTACCCATAACAAAACACAAAATATTTAACACCATCTGAAATTTCCCTTAGTCTTCCCAGATAAGCCCCCTCACTAGAATCTGACTTTTGCCAACTTAAATTAGTCTTTTATGTTCTAAAATGTAATATCAAAATATTCACACATGGGGCAGGAGACATGGTTCAGCATATAAGAGCACTGGCTTCTCTTCCAGAGAACTTGGGTTTGATTCTCAGTCCTCACACAAAGGTTTACATTCATTTGTAACTCTACTTACAGGGAACTCTATACCCTCTTTAAATCTTCATGGCCACAACATGCATGTGGAACACAGACATGCACATAGGCAAATGCCTATACACATAAAATAAAATTATAATTATTGGGTTTTTATAAAGAAACCAGAAAAAAACCACACTGGACAAAAGGTCAACAGAAACCAAAACAACAAAAAGCCTAAAAATTCATGAAAAAAGAACAACTCCCTACGGAATTACAAAAAGATCAAGGAAGAAATAAGAAACTTTCTGAAATTCAATGAAAGTGAATGCACAACAAACCCAAACTTTTGTAAAGCCTACAAGTTTTCAAGTCTCTTAAAGATATTTAAAAAAATTAAATGGAGGAATAATGCTCTTTTCAGATTCCTAACATTACTAGACAAAAATTACAGTACCAAGCATAGGATAACTTCCTAAGAGTTGGTTGTCACGGAGGTCCCTTATTGCCAATGTCCTTGGTTTCCCAACCTACCTTACCCTCTTCTTAAATATATCACAATCTTGGGTTGCAAAACAGTGAGCATCAAGATCAGTTTGAGCTGGAACTTTGCTTCCTGCTGACTAGCTTTCATGGTTCCAGAAAGTGCTCTTCAAGAACCAAGAGGGAGAATTCACCAATAGTCTTATGAAGATATGGATTCTACAAGCTTCAAGAATAATCTTCAATTCTGTAAGGTCAATGTTGACTTAGCTAGTCTGGTGTGATATGTCACTTTCCCCCTTGAATTACAAGCACAAATCAGAAAGAGCAAATTGGAAATGGTGTAAAATCTCAAAGGTTGGCCCTGGTGATGCAGTTTCTCCAGCAAGGCTGTGCCACATATACCTCCCAAACTAGGGGTATGAGGGCACACACACAGTTCCACAAACTAGGGCTCACATTGGCAAACATCTAATACTCTGGCAGACATTTTTACTCAGACCATCACAATGGTTTGTTTGTTTAAATGAGGACACAGAGTTGGGTAGGTGTAGGTAGTGGATCTTGGAAGGAGTTTGGGAAGGGAGTGAATATAATCAAGACATAATATTTAAAATTCTGAAAATATAAAATATTTTAAATCAATGAAGAAAAGTTATTTCTAGCCTAGAAGTATAAAGTTGAGATAGCAATGATTTATGAGGGTTATACTAAAATGTATCGAAACAGAAGGACATGAAAAATGTATCACCTTTAGAACTTCACTTTAAAAAAAACTAAAATGGAATTCTGTGACACCTGCACCACCTGAAACCATGATCAGGCAAGGGTCTGGGGATTAAAAAACACACAGAGACATGGGTCACTCTTGAAACAAGAATGCTAATTTTATTGTGTTCCAGGGAAGCTTATATAGGGCTCTCCTTGACTAATGGCCATGCTCTAGCTCTTGGGATTCTTCAGCTGCAAGCCCACCAGAAACCACTCCCATCAGGAACTCACGAGGGTCTCATGCTCAGAGCAGCTGCAAGCATAGGAAATCAAGTTGGTTATTCTGGCAGGCAAGGGGTCATATAAAATTCAGGGTCTGAGGGTCCACAGTCCCCAACAGAACACTGCAGGATAATGAGTTCCACCATAACAAGAATAAATAAATACATAAAGAGATGATAGATAGATAGATAGATAGATAGATAGATAGATAGATAGATAGATAGATAGAGTGAGTACATGGATGGAAGAAATAGGAGATCTGTCACACAGAGAGCAGTACCCATAAATCCCAGGAGAGAGAGGAAGACCACAAAAAGAGTTGAGTCAGACATAATGTTCACCTAATGTGATCAGATTAATTTGCTGAGAAAAGGATTTGTTCAGATGGCAGGTCTCCAGTGGTTCCAATAGCCAGTGGGTCTCAACTTCAGCCCCTCAGCCCATTAAAATAATGCACTTATTGCCTGATTGCCTCCATTGCCCACTGTAGTAGTAAGACGAGTGGGCTGCATCCCGCCACCTGGCTTGCTTAACCCCTGAAATAATTACACAGAAACTGTATTCATTGAAATACTGCCTGGCTCATTAGCTCTAGCCTCTTATTGGCTGACTCTCAAATATTCGTTTAACCCGTTTCTAATAATCTGTGTGTCACCACGAGTCATGGCTTACTGGGGAAGATTCAGCGTGTCTGACCTGGCAGCTTCATGGTGGGCGGCTCTCCGACTCTGCCTTCTCTCTCCCAGAATTCCGTTCTGTCTACTCCCCCCACCTAAGGGCTGCCCTATCAAAAGACCAAGGCAGTCTCTTTATTCAACCAATGAAAGCAAAAGAAATACAGAAGGACCTCCTACACCATTTAGTTCTTACATTGGCTTTTAGGCTGGACCTCGAAATCTAGGCAATATAAGAAATGGTGAAAAAGAAAAGTATAAAAGTTTTATCTAACTTACGTGCAATTTAGGGTTTTCACAAAGAAGTACAAGCTCAAGGAAATAACCTGAGCATGATTAACACATTTTAGACAACAAAAAAAATTTCTGAAGGAATAACACAGCAACTGGATCTGTGCACTAGAGCAGTCAGATATGGCCCTACGGTATATGGGGTGTTTAGAAGCTGCTTCAAAGATAAGAATAACTTTAGTTTGCTGATTTAGGCTCACCATAGGCCCAGTTACAAGTCTCTAGTGGCTATTTTCCAGCACTGATATGAAAAAGATATTTCTCCTTAAATACCTGTTATGGCTTTCTCCATGGAGGTAATGTCAGGCAAAGTGACCCTTTCTGAAGTTATAGTTCCTCAAGTGACTTTAGCTTGAGATAATTAACACTCCAACTTGACATATTTGAAATGTCATGTCTTTTACTATTTCATGTTCTTTTCAGACTGTGTCCCTTTCTTGTAGGCATCTCTCCAAGCCATTGTATTGTCACATGGCTTCTCTGCATGATCTCTTCTACTTTCTCTAGCATCGCTGTTTTCCGTATCATAAGATTTGAGCATAGAAAGGTTCTATATCTATACTAGGGATTTTAAAAGGAAAATGAAATGACTAGTCCATTTCCCGTGTAATTACAGGAAAGTTCAAAAACTTAGAATTTGAAGAATGAGACAAGTATACTGTCTTTGACAGCGGCACTGCCAGAGCTCAGGGATGAAGAGAGGGAAGCTAACAATGTCCAAGTGAGTCTCTGAGAGTCAAAGGACACTGGTGTGTCCATGAGACAAATAAGCCCCAAGATGTGTCCTTATTTGTTGATTATCCATAAGCAAATTGGAAAGAAAATAATTAACTTCTAAATTTCCAGGTTTTTAAAAATGTTTCCTTTGTCCTTATTCTAGGAAGTAAAGGAAAGGAGAAGCAAAATGAGAGAAAGGACATCTATGAGGGCTAAAAGGACACACCTGAAATCTCAGAAGCATGGGGATTTGACTCTGTTTGGTGGGTTGAAAAAAAATGGCCTCCAAAGAGCATGACACTATTAGGAAGTGTGGCTTTGTTGGAGTATGTGTGGCCTTGCTGGAGAAAGTGTGACACTGTGAAAGCAGGCTTTGAGGTCTCATATAGTTCAAGACATGCCCAGTGTCTCAGACAACTTTGTGTTGCCTACACAAGACATAGGACTCTCAGCTGCAGCATCATGACTACCTGCCTACAGCCACGTCCCACCATGATAATAACGGACTAAATCCCCGAAACATTAAGCCACCCAATTAAATGTTTTCCTTTAAAAAAGTTGTTATTGTCATGGTGTCTCTTCACAGCAATAGAAACCATTAAGACAGAAGTTGATACGAGGCAATGGAGTATTGCTGTGATAGGCTGGACTATGTTTTTGTTTGGAGGAGGATGAACCTTGGGACTATGGATTTTAAAATCAGTGGACAACTTTAAGTGCTGCTTAATGGTTCATCCTAGGAAGAACATGGAAGGCAGTGGTGCTGAGTGTGACTTGCATTGTAGGGGCTTGGATCAAAGACTTTCAGAGAAGACTGCTAGTGTGTGGTCTAGAGATCAATCTTGGGATATTTTGGTGAAGAATGTGATTACTTTATGCCCTTGTCAGAAAAGTCTGCCTGAGGCTAAAAAGAATAGTTTGGGATTAATTTCATTGGCAAAGGAAATCTTAAAACAGTGTAGTATAGACTGTTGTGTGATTATTACTCTGATGAAGATTTAAAATGAAAAGAAGCAAATTGAGCAAATAAAAATACAAAATGTACATACTGAGAAAAGGGGCACCAGGAAGTAGAATAGCGCTAAATCCCCTGTTCAAGGAGATAAACATAATAAGAAATAGAATAAAGGGAGTGGTGATCTCAGGGCAAATCCCACCCAGCTGAGTTTCTACCTTGTGAAAATAAATTAAAGAAAAATTTAGAGCTGGCTGTGGTGGTGTATGCATGCCTTAATCCTAACATTTGGAAGGCAGAGCCTGGTGGGTCTCTGAGTTTGAGGCCGGCCTGATCTACACAGCAAGTTCCAGAACAACCAAGTTTAGGGAGTGAAAGAAACCATCAAAACCAGAAAGCTGTCAAAGATGCATTTGAATGGGGGCGGGCATATTGCAGCCCCAGCAAGCAGCAGAACCCAGCAGTTTCAACTGCAGTTCTGTATTAGAGTCAAGGATAGAAGAAAGGGTTATGAAATCTCCCTTCATACCTAAGGAACACCACCGAAGCCAGGCGTGTGTTAAGGGTGTCCTTGAATGAAGACCTAGAGAGGCCATTGTGTGACGCTGTGAAGAGGAAGCCTTGATTTCTTTGGAGAACCTAAGATATTGGAGATGCCAGAGCTGTGGGATACTTGCTGAGGAGACCTACTATCAGGGGGTGGAAACAGCCTAAGATAGAGAAATGTGTTACAGCCCGAAAGCTGAAAGGAGCTAGAGGTCTGAAGACAGCTTTGAAGACAGGCATGGAGATGCAAAGTTTGCAGTTTACACAGCTGCTTTTCAGTAGGGCTTTGGTCCAGTGTTTCCTCACAGTGCTCCCTTCCCTATGGTCTGGAATGAGAGTGCACATCCTGTGCCCTTATATGTTAGAAGTATGTGCTCTGTCTTCTGACTTTGATTTTACAGGTATTTACAGTTAAGAGATTGCATGAATCTCAGAAGAGACTGTAGGAGGAAGGGGCCGCTTGTTTGTCCCAGCAGCCCAGAACCAAAATAATCACACAGAAACTGTATTAATTAAATCACTCCTTGGCCCATTAGCTCTAGCTTCTTATTGGCTAACTCTTACATATTAATTTAAGCCATTTCCATTAATCTGTGTGTCACCACGGGGCTGTGGCTTGCCGGGTAAAATTCTTAGCGTCTGTCCCCAGCAGCTCCATGGCATCTCTCTGACTCTGCCTTCCTCCTCCCATGCTATAGGCCAAGCCAGTTATTTATTCATTAACTGATAAAAGCAACACATAGACAGAAGGACCTTCCACACAAAGAGACTTTGAATTTTAGATTTGTAAATAATTTTGAGAATGTTAGAGACTATGGGGACTTCTGAAGTGATGCTGAATGCATTTTTGCATTATGATATGGCTACCAGACTTTCAGGCTATGGAGTGGAAGGTGGTGGTGTGAAGGGAAAGTGGCCCCCAGAGGGAGTGGCATGACTAGGAAGTAGATTTATTGAAGTAGGCATTTCTTGTTGGAGAAAGTGTGACACTGTGGAGGAGGGCTTTGAAGTCTCAAATATGCTCAAGCCATGTCCAGTACCTCAGACCACTTTCTGTTGCCTTTCTGAGAGATGTAGGACTCTCAGCTCTAGCACCATGCCTGCCTACATGCTGCTATGTCCCATCGTAATGACATCAGACTAAACCTTTGAATTGGTAAGACACCCCTTAAACGGTTTCCTTTATATGAGTTGCTATGGTTATGTTGTCTCTTCACAGCAATTAAAACCTGAAGTCAGACATGCCGTCTGCTCTTTTCCTCAACATCCCAGGCCTGTCTGTCTTGGGTCATTCACCTGGTAGCAGCTCAGCCTCTTGAGTGAAGCAGACTTTCACTCAACTGTGTCAGCCCAGTTGGTAAATTCTCCAGATTCCCACCCTCTTACATTATCACATTCCCAGGCCTAACTTGGAGCATCTTACAAACTAGCTCTGCAGACACAGCTGGGGTGGGGGTGGGCGTGGGGGTGGGGGCGGTTCTCACAATCAAGTACTTTCTTCCTGTGGTTGTCAACTTGACTGCAAGCTTCTGAGCACACCTGTGAAAGATATTTATTTAATTGAATTGTTTGAAGTAGTTCCCACCTTAAATATAGAAATTTTGAGGTTTGCAAACCTACCTTAAGTTGCAATCTACATAAAAGATGCGGAAGAAGGAGCCTTTTGCTCTTTGTCTGCTTACCCACGCTCTCTCTGTCAGTTTCATTCCTTCATTGCCACTAGAGCCTCCATCTTTGGGACTCCTGCAAATACTGATGACCTTCTGAGACATCTAGTTTCATGGACTGAGAAGCTATTGGAGTCTTGGACTCTCCATAAGGAAGCAGCCATTGTTGAACTAGATAGACCACAATCTATAAGCTACTCTAATAAATACTATAAGTAAAATCCCATAAGAAAGTCTATAACTGATAAAATTAATTATATATTTTTCATTTAACATTATATGAGTTCATTTAATATTGTATGAATCACATATATATAATATATATATACAGTTATGCACCTCTAGAGAGCTCTGATTAATATATTTGGCTACCATGAAATTTGAATCATCCCCCATCCCTTCAATCAAAAAATCACCTCTGAGGGTTAGAGAGACAGTCAGCACCTAAGCGAGCATTTTTTTTTCTTTCAGAGGATCTGAATTCAATTGCAAGAACTCATATGGTAACTCACAATGAATCAAAACTCCAGTCCCAGGAAATTCAAAGACTTCTTCTGACTTCTGATGGAACCAGATATGCACATGCTATACATACATTTATGAAGGCAAATCACTTAGAAACATGGGATAAAATAAGTGAATCTAATATTTTTAATCAACATGAAGTATAGGGAGGACCAAACTACTGACTTCTCCTATTTCATGCCTGAAATCACTGAAGCTTGAGCTACAACAGAAACTGAAAAAAGGCCACAGAGGCAGATTAGAATATCATCAGATACACAAATAAGGAAAGAAATCTTCATACCCAGGCCATATCACAAAACATGAATTAAATGTTAGACTGAGACAATATTGCCTCAAGCCTGTGAGTCCTTTATCAATGTTCTCCAATGAGATTTAGATGAACCCCAAAAACAGAATTTAAAAGAACAACCATAAAGTTAGTCCAGAAATCCAAGGAGCTTTAAAAATATAGAAAATGTCTAAATGCACTTAAAATACATAAAACTAAACTCCTGAATGAAGCTCCAAAAAATGAAAATATATGGTTGAATGAAATGATAACACTAATTTAATATTTGAAAACTGAACTCAGGAAAGAGACAGAAATACTAAAGAAATCCAAAGAAGAAATGAAAATGGATTGAAAAACTCAATAACCCACCTAGAAAACGCAGGAGAAAGCCTTAGTAGGAAAATGGATCAAGAAGATAAAATATCAGTGTTATTGTATATCCACTAGAGAAGACTACTTGGACATAGGGTTCAGCCAATAGAAAGTCTTTATTAGCTGTCTGGCAACTACACTAAATGTTCTGGATCCCAGTGTAGCCCAGAATCTGTCTCACGATGAGACTTTAAGCACAAAAATACCATGTCCTGAATTAATATACTTCAGTTAACAAGAACAGTTAGCCAGAAAGTAGAACTACTGAAGCAAAAAAGCAAGGTTACTACATTTAGAGACTTTCCCAGAACTATGAACTTTGATGGATTAGGGCTTTGTTTTCTTTTTGGCTTGTGGTACTGTCTACATGCTGAGTTTTACAGCCTGGATGGTGTTTCCATCATGGAATCAATTGTTCTAAGATCTGGGTGGATGGGTGGCGGCTCTTGCCATTAGGAACTGAAGATAAAGCACAGGAAATGAATCACTCAAGCAAAGAATATGGAAAATTGTTTGAAATACATGAAAGTAGCAATCAGGGACTTTGGGACAACATAAGAGACCAAACATATAAGTTATAGGCATAGAAAAAGGTCAATTTCATAGACCAGATCTTTCACAGTACCATAAAAAAGTTCTTAAATTAAATAAAGAAATATCCATGCAGATATAAGAAGCATGTAGACCATAAAATAGACAGGAGCAGCAAAGAAACTCTATGGCATATTGTAATTATAACACTAAATATAAAGAACAGAGATAAAACCAGCAAGAGGAAAAGAACCACACATCACATATAAAAGAAGACCTGACAGAATCACAGCTCACTGCTCTACAGAAAATATAAATCCATAAGCAATGTACTTCTAGTTCTAAAGGACCACAGATACCAACCCAGACTACTTCAAATGATGAAACCATCTTCCATAGTTGAGGAGGGAAAAAAAATGTTCCATGATGGAAACAAGCTAAAAAAAAATCTGCCTCCATGAAACTAGGCCTAAAAAGAATATAGGAAGCAGGTGGTTGTGGTGCATGCCTTTATTCCCAGTACTTAAGATACAGAGGCAGGCAACTCTCTGTGAGTCTAGAAGCAAGTTCCAGGACAGTCAGGGCTATTACACAGAGAAACCCTGTCTCAAAAAAGAAAAAAAATATGAATATTGAAAGCAATAACAATACTTCAGACTGAAGAGAGAAATTACAGAAGTTACAGAAAGAAAACCAAATGAAGTCATAATTATTCAAGGATAGGCATCACCTTATGTTGAAAAGTCATAAAACAGTATTCCAGGTAAATAGGTTTGGAAAATGAGAATGGATCACAATCCTGATATCTGAAAAGATACATTTCAAATAAAAACTAATCATAACAGATAAGACAATTCATTCTGACAAAAAGGAATAATTAACCAAGAGGTGTAGTAATCCCGCTGCCCGGCTAGCTTAAGCCCCGAAAATACCACACGGAAATTGTATTAAGTAAATTACTGCCTGGCCCATTATATCTAGCCTCTTCTTGGCCAACTCTCACTCTTAATCTAATCCATTTCTATTAATCTGTGTTCACCACAAGTCATGGCTTATCAGGAAAGCTTCTAATCAGCGTCAGTCTAGGGCAGGAGAACCATGGCATCTGCCACACTGCCCTTCTTCCTCCCAGCATTCTGTTCTGTCTACTCTGCCTACCTGATTTCTGCCCTATCAAAAGGACAAGTCAGTTTTCTTTATTCGCCAATGAAAGCAACACAAATACAAAAGAACCACCTACAGCATTTCCCCTTTTTCTGTTTAAACAAAAAAGAAAGGCTTTCACTTTAACATAGTAAAATTACATATAACAAAACAGTTATCAAGCAAGAATTTCAGTTACAATATTTATATCTTATTTTACCTTTTAGTATAACAAAGGAAAACTATGACTATTTGTCTATTCTTTAACTCCATCAAAGACTCCAGAAGGATATAATATTACCTAAGTAAACAAGAAGTAAGCAACTTCCAAAACTCTAGAAATGACAGAGACATCTCACTGCCTGGACAGTCACCCAAAGTTTTTCTGTACCATTGGGGCATCCATCTTTATCCTACAGGCCCATAGTATCCAGCAGACTTTTTCATGAAGCAGGAAATTTTAAAGACAGTATAGTCACTTATTTTCTGTATCCTGCAGAATGTCTCACAGACTCCTTTATGAATCAGGAACCCCGAAGGATCATCTCACCTTTAGGCAAGTTTAGCAGTTCTCTCTCTGTGGGTTCTTTGTGTCCAGTTTATGCAATAGTCCAGGCAAGAGCAGTTTCTTGCCTAAATGGCTAAGGAGCCTCTTTGATGCCCATCTTTCTCTGAAAGTAGCTTGGTGCTGCCAGGAGCATTCGTGTCTTATTGTCATGAAAGCCCTAAGTTATTAAAACATTAAATGCCATATTCTGTAGTCTTTGAAAGATATGAAGAATGCCTATTTAACTGAAATATACCTCTCTATATATAGAAAATCTAACATGACTACAAACTTGACTATCTATTAACCTATATTTCTTAATTATATATTACATTTTAAAATGAACTATACAATCAAGAGCAGAAATATACATATAACAAGATTGACCTTAAATTTATATCAACAAACCAAGATTCATACCAATGCAAATTAATTATATCTATATCATTGCTCCCTTTAAATGTAAAAGAACATTTATAAACAATATTTGGGAATATGGGTCAGCCATATTGTAGTAATGAGGTGCGGGCAGTTTTCTTTATTCACCAATAAAAGCAACACAAATACAGAAGAACCTCCTACACCAAAGAGGACATTATAATCCTAAATAAAATATCAAATTCTGGCTTACCAAATTTCATATATAACATATTAAAGACTTTAAGACACAGATTAACTCCAACTCAGATATAGTACGTGATTTCAATATCTAACTTCCCCAATATGGACTTGTTGTCTGAACAAAAAATAGAGAAACGTTGGAATTAAATTACATCATACATCAAATGAATCTAATAGATTTCTACAGAATATTCCACACAAGCACCACAGAATAGACATTATACTCAGCAGTTTGTCAAAAATAGAACACATCCTGGGAAGCAAAATAATCTCAACAAATGGAGAAAAGTTAAAATAATTCTGTGTATCCTATCTGACCACAAAGCAATAAAGCAAAAATCTGTAGCAAAAGAATCTCTAGCAATTGCACAAACCTATGGAGATTAAACAAGAAATTGTTAAATGATGAATGGATAAAAGAAAGAAATTGAAAGCACAACAGCAACATTATCCTTTGGGATACCTTAAAAGCAGCCTTAAGAGACTAATTTATAGTTCCAAGTGTCTATCTTAAAAATCACAGCAATTCAAATGAGTGACTTAATAATTGCTACTCAAGAGTTTGAAAAAACAAGAACAAATCAAACTAAAATACAGTAGTTGGGAAAAATAATAAAAATCAGAACAAAAAATAATGAGGTAGCAACAGGAAAAATAATAGAAGAACCAACAAGCCTAAGTGTCAGTCCTTAGGAAACACAAACAAGTTTTACAGATGATTAGCCCGATTAACAAGATTCAAATTAGCAGAATCAGAGATGAACAGGAAAACATTATGACAGTGAAGAAATTCAGAGAATCATAAGGGAAAAATATTTTAAAGAACTAGTCTCCATTAAGTTATAAAATGTAAAAAAAAAAACATGAATATCTAGATTCATAAAAACCAACAAAGTTCAACCAAGAAGAGATCAACAATTTATAGACCCATAGCAAATTAAGATGTTGAAACAGCAATAAAAAGTCTTCCAACTAATAAAAAGCCCAAATCCAAGAGGATTTATAAGTAATTCTACAAGACATTCAAAGAACTATAACCTACACTTCTTAAATTATATTTTAAAAGGAAGAGAAGACTGAAGTAAGGAAAGAAGAGAAGGAGAGAGGGAGGGAAGGAAGGAAGGAAGAAAGAGAAGTACTTCAAAACTCCTACTTTCAAGCCAATATTACTCTAATTTTAAATGCACAAATATACACAGGCAAGCACGCACGCACACACCCACACAAACAAAACCACTACAGATCAATATCCTGTATGAGCATAGATTCAAAACTTCTCAATAAAATTATTGCTATCATATATATATATATATGTATATATATATATATATATAAACATCATTTACCATGATCGAGTTGAGTTCATCCTGGAGATGCAGGAAGGGTTTAACATATATAAAGTCTATATATGTAATAAGGAACATAAGTGGGTATAAAGACAAAAAAACATGATTATCTCAATAGACTCAGAAAAGGCCTTTGGCAAAATCCAACATAGGAAATGATTAAGTCCTAGATAGAGTAGATTGGAGAGAATATACTTTAACATAATAAAGGGTGTAATGACAAATCAAGAACCAAACAACCCTTAATGGAGAATAGTTCAAAGCAATCCCATTAAAATCAGGAATAAGATATGTCTACCCACTATCCAGAATCCTTTTTAGTATAGTGCTTGGAACATTTGTGAGAGCTACAAAAAAGTAATCAATAGTCCTACTCAACCCTAAAACCTGACAATGCACAACAGGATAACCTCTGATGTGGGATGTCCTTCTCTATATGTGTTGATTTTATTGGTTGATGAATAAAGCTGTTTTGGCCAAAGGGTTAGCAGAGTAAAGTCAGGTGGGAAATCCAAAAAGAGATACAGAGAAAGAGTAGGCAGAGTCAAAGAGACACCATATAGCTGCCAAAGGAGAAAAACACCAGACCCTTTCCAGTAAGCCACAGTCCAGTAGTGATACACAGATTAATAAAAAAAATGGGTTAATTTAAGAAGTAAGAGCTAGCTAGAAATATGCCTGAGCCATCGTCCACACAACGTTGTAATTAATATCAGGTCTGGTGGCTGGGAATGAAAGAGCGATCTCCATTAACAAACCTGAGTAGTATAATACTAGCACTTTTATTTTTGGATAACCAGCAGATGTCTAATAGGACTTAAGGCCCACTCAATATAAGGGAATTCATACCTAGTACTGTAAAACTAGTAAACTACCTGTGGATGAAGAGATTATGGACCCTAGAGGAAAACCTAACATTGCCATTTTCATAAACCAATATAATTTGTAACTATATTCTAAAATCTATCCTAATATCCATGGATTAGTGTGGCTCACACTTCTAGTTAAAAAAAAAAGCCTCTTTTTGCACCAGTTGGAGAATATTACAGAGATTTGAAACTGGGCAAGATGCAGAGAATAAGTTAGTATGGTGTGTGAGTTTGTGTGTGTGTTTGTGTGTATATGTGTGTGTGTGTGTGTGTGTGTGTGTGTGTGTGTGTGTAGCATAAAAATAATAAGAAAAATAATTTAAAAGAAGTCTTACAATCTACCATCAGGGGAAGTCAAGGCAGGAAATAGTTGAAGCAACTACTCATATCCACAGCCAAAATCAGAGAAGAATGAACTAATACATGCATAGTGGTACTCAGATCACTTTGTCTACTCTTATATAATCCAGGATCTTTACACCGATAATAATGTCACCTACAATGATTGACTATTTCCACCTAAATTGCCAAGATCAGATGATTCACATAGATATGGAGGGACCTGCCTATTCCACTTTTATTTTGTTGATTTATTTATTTATTACTGAGGCCAAGGTAAGAGCCATTGGCTGGCTGCTTTGCTTTTCTGATCTTCAGGTTGTGATGTGGGATTCCCCTCTGTATGCTGTGAATATGTTTTATTACCAGTGGTTAATAAAGAATCTGCTTTGGGCCTATGACAGCACAAAATAGAAAAATTGGAAATTCCATGCAGAGATAGAGGAGAAGAGAAAGTGGAGTCAGGGAGACACTATGTAGCTGCCAAAGAAGACAGATGCTGGAACCTTACCAGTAAACCGCAAGACTTATAGCAATACATAGAATAGTAGAAATGGATCAATTAAGATGTAAGAGTTAGTTAATAAGAAGCCTGAGCTAATAGTCCAAGCAGTGTTTTAATTAATATTGTTTCTGTGTGATTATTTCTGGTCTTGGTGACTGGGAAACAAATAGCTTCTACCTAAAAAAATGGCGCTACATGGGGCAACAATGTTCACATAAAACCTGACAGAGCTTGAAAAGGAATTCTAGACAAAAAGAACAGAATTTAGCACAGCTTCTTGGCAGCCACATTTTTTCCAGATAGGCTGTTTGCTGGCAGTGAGCAGGGAAGCCACAGCTCTTTTAAGAGAGGTCTTCCTGACTCAGCTTTGGCAGTAAAGGCTGTGGGGCTTCTTTAGGGGAGGGCTCCCTGGTTCATGCTAGTTGTATAAACAACTCCGGCTCTTTCAGGAGGCTCAGCACTTAAATGGGATCTGTGAACAGCGTATTACAAATTGCTCTATGGTGACATAGACCTGCTGTAACCCTAGAGCTGGGGTGGTGTGCATGGCTTTCAGAGGCAGTGAACATACTTCCTCCATATTGAACTGGGTGGAGCCAACAGGCAGGGCTGTGGAGTTGGTCATAGCCATGCCTGCTTAGCAGTTTTTTAAAAAGTGCTCCTGGCCAGAAAATAATTACAGATATGTATGCAATAAAGACAAATTCAGATAGAAAATGGGTCGAAGTGTTGGATAAATGTATATAGGCTTGAAAGAGAGAGGAGAAAGAGTATAGACAGTTATAATATAAAAGAGTACAGACAGTCATAGGTTAAAGGAGTAAAGATAATAAACTTGTAGAAAAAGTAATAGAGTAATAAAAATAAGCCACCTAAAGATGACATATACACAGTAATTCTGGACTATCTATATTATTGTGTATTGTTTAAATTTTTTGACTATGAAGGAATTAAGTACAGAGAGTCATTTCACTGTATAGGCTGCTAAACTAAACCAACATACATATTTTAAAGGCATCTTGACTTCAAAATTTGGGCCTAAGAATATGTTGCTTTGGAAAAAAGGTTCTGTTTTTGTTTCCACAGAGGACAGAAACCTGTGGATTCCTTCCAGACTAATGTGATTTGATGAACCAAGACCCTCTGAGGGTTCTCTGTGAACCCCCCAAAATACTTTATCCAACAAAAAGCAGGAAACAGTTTGGAAAGAACTCCATCCAAATTCCCAAATATTGGTTATAAACATTTGTTTTCATTGAAACAGAGATATAATATAGAAATGAATATTTTGCATTGGTTTAAATATTAGTTTATTGATACAAATTTGATGGCACTTTAATTATATGTATATTTCTGCTCTTGATTGAGGTATTCTGTTTGTGCAGCTCATTTAAAAATGTAGTGTATAATTAACAAATACAGGTTAATAGATAGTCATCTATAATAGTCAAGCTTGCTGTCATGTTAGTTAGACTTTCTGGATATACAGAGATATTTTATATGGGTAGATATTCTTCAAACCTTTCAAAGACTAGAAGACTATGGCATTTAAAATGTTTTAAAAACTTAGGACTTTTCATGACAATGAGACACATCTGCTCTTGACAGCACCAATCTACTTCAAGAGGAAGATGGGCATCGAAGACATTTCTTATGGAGTTTGCTAGCCATTTGGGCAAGAAACTGCTCTTGCCTGGACTGCTTGATGTTATGCTGTATAAACTGGACATGCAGGACCCACAGAAAAATGACTGCTGAACTTGCCTAAAAGTGAGACAGTTCTTCAGGGTTCTTGCTTCATAAAAGCGTCTGCCAGACATTCTGCAGGATACAGAAGAAAGTGACTGACAAACTGCCATTATAGGCAGAAAAGTCTTTCAAATTTCCTGCTTCATAGAAAAGTCAACAAGATACTATGGACCTGTAGGCTAAAGATGGATGCCCCATTGTTACAAAAGAACTTCAGGTGACCGTTCAGGCAGCCAGATGTCTCTGCCAATTCTAGAGTTTTAGAAGTTGCTTACAATGCACTTCCTGTTTACTTAAGTAGTATATCCTTCTGGAGTCTTTGATGGAGTTGAAGAACAATAGTTATATGCATATAAGATAGATTATATATAAAACTTTAGACTCAAAAAGATAGGATAGATTATATTTTCCTTAATATGTCAAATGTGAATGGACTAAATATTATAACCATAATTCTTGTTTGAAAATGGTTTTATTGTATGCAATCTTGCTATGTTAAAGTTAAAACCTTCCTTTTTATTTAGATAGAAAAGGGAGGTGATGTAGGATTCCCCTCTGTATGCTATGAATATGTTTTATTACCATTGGTTAATAAAGAAGCTTCTTTGGGCCTATGGCAGTGCACAATAGAGCAAAGTGGGAAATACAAGCAGAGATAGAGGAGAAAAGAAGGCAGAGTCAGGGAGACCCCATGTGGCTGCTGACGGAGACACATGCTGGAACCTTACCCACACCTGGGATAAGTTTTGTTTCCACTACCAGGAGCTTCACAAACAGATCAAGTTGAATAACTGTCACCCACATTCAGAGGGCCTAGTTTAGTAGCATGCAGGTTTCCCAGCTAGTTCAGCCACATGCATGTTCCCCAGCTGTCAGTCAAGAGGTCATGAGCTCCCACTAGATTGTATCAGCTCTCTATGTGGTTTTCCCTATCATTATCTTGATCTCTCCCTCCTTCCTCTCTTCAACTGAACTCCAGGAGTTTAGCCCAGTGCTTAGGTATTAGTGAGTGCATCTGTTTTCATTAGTTACTGCATGTAGGTTCCATGATGATAATTAGTGTAGTCACTAATCTGATTATAGGGGAAGACCCATTCAGGCACCTTCTCCACTATTATTAGAAGTCTTAACTATGGTCATCCTTGTGAATCCCTGGAAATATTCCTAGCACCAGGTTTCTCCCTAACCTCATAATGGCTCCCTCTATCAAAATATCTCTTTCATAACTCTCCCCCTCTATCCTCTCTCTATTAGGCATTCTCAATCACTCATGTTCTCATTCCCCAGCCCCTCCTTCCCCCCTCCCAGTTTATCCAAGAGATCTTAACTATTTCCCCTTCCTGGGCCATTCATGTGTGTACCTTTTTACCTAGCTTTTCTGGGGTTGTGGATTGTAGCCTCGAAACCCTTTATTTTACATCTAATATCCACCTATGAGTGAGTACATATTATGTTTATCTTTCTGGGTCTGGGGTACCTCACTCAGGATTTTTTTCTAGTTTCCTCCATTTGCCTGCAGATTTCAAGATGTCATTATTTCTTACCACTGAGTAATACTGCATTGTGTAAATGTACCACATTTTCTTTACCCATTCTTTAGTTGAGGGGAATCTAGGTTGTTTCCTGGTTCTGGTTAATACAAATAATGCTGCTATAAACATAGCTAAGCAAGTGTCCTTGTGCATACCACACAAGGTGTGGTATGATTGTGTGTCTTCTGGGTATATGCCTAAGAGTGGTATTGCTGGGACTTGAGGTAGATTGTTCCCAATTTTCTAAGAAACCGCCATGCTGATTTCCAAAGTGACTGTACAAATTTTCGATTCCACCAGCAATGGAGGAGTGTTCCCTTTATTCCACATCCTTTCTAGCATAAGCTGTCATCCGTGTTTTTGGTCTTAGATATTCTGACAGGTGTAAGATGGTTCAATATAACTTGAGGTCTTTGTATAATTGAGTCTTTAATCCATTTGTGCATGGGGATAGATATAGATCTTTTTGTCACTCTTCTGCATGTTAACATTCAGTTATGCCAGCACCATTTGTTAAAGATACATTCTTTTTTCCATTATACAATTTTGGCTTCTTTGTCAAAAATCAGGTGTTCATAGGTGAGTAGATTAATATCAGGGTCTTCAATTCCATTTCATTGATCCATGCGTCTGTTTTTATGCCAGTGCCAAGTTGTTTTTATTACTATAACTATATAGTAGAGCTTAAAGTCATGGATGGTGAGGCCTCTGGAAGATTCCTTATTGTATAGCATTGTTTTATTTACTCTGGGTTTTTTGCTTTTCCATATGAAATTGAATGTTGTTCTTTTAAGGTCTATGAAGAATTGTGTTGGGATTTTGATGGAGACTGCATTGAATCTATAGATTTCTTTGGTAAGATTGCTATTTTTACTATGCTCATCCTACCTATCCAAGAGCTTGAGAGATATTTTCATTTTCTGATATCATCTTCAATTTCTTACTTCAAAGACTTAAAATTCTTGTCATACAGGTGTAACTGGAGGTTTCTCTCCTACCCACCAGTCCCTGAATAACTACTCTGAAGCTTAATATTAATTACAAACTATTTGACCTCTTTGATCAGGCTTATTATCAACTAACTCTTACAACTAAATTAACCCCCATTTCTATTATTCTATATTTTATCATGAGGTTCATGACTTTTTACCTCACTTCTTTCTTCATTGACAGCTGCTGGTGTCTACATGTTTCTACCCTTCTTCTTCTTGTATATCTGTTTGGATTTCCCACCTAGCTGTATTCTGCCTGGCTAAATCAGCTTCCTTATTAGCCAATGGAAATAAAACATATTCACAGCATACAGAGGAGCATCCCACATCACCTCCCCTTTTCTGTATAAATAAAAAGGAAGGTTTTAACTTTAACATAGCAAGATTACATACAACAAAACAGTTACCAAGCAAGAATTATAGTTAACAATATTTAGTCTATTTGTATTTGATAAAATTAAAGAAAATAAACTACCATCTATTTCATTTTTGTGAGTCTAAAGTTTCACATTTAATTTATCCCCTATCATAACTAAGTAAAACTATAATTATAACTATCTATCTTCAAGTCTATCAAAGACCCCAGAAGAATATAATATTATATAAGTAAACAGGAAGTACATTGTAAGCAATTTCCAAAACTCTAGAAATAACAAAGACATCTGGCTGCCTGAACAGCCATGTAAAGTTCTTCTGTAACATTGGGACATCCATCTTTACACTATAGGCTCATAGTATATGGCAGACTTTTCAATGAAACAGGAAATTTGAAAGACTGTCTCACCTACATTGGCAGTTTTTTAGTCATTTTCCTCTGTGTCCTGAAGAATGTCTGGCAGTTCCTTCTGTGAAGCAGGAGCCCTGAAGACCATCCTGTCTTTTTTTGACAAAGTTCAGATGTCATTTTTCTGTGGGTCCTGCATGTCCAGTTTATACAGCAAATCATCAAGTCCAGGCAAGAGCAGTTTCTTGCCCAAATGACTAGCTAGCCTTGCCATATTGAAAACAAACAACATAAGGAGCTTACCTACCTTAGACCAGCTGACTCTCTTTTCAAGCAGCTCCCACTACACATGCTTCTTATGCACAATCCCATGTACATTTTTCAGACAAGTAGCTACTGCTTTCCTGTAGGTTCTGGGCTTCCCCTGAACCCTTTCCTTGAGCCGTTGCCACACTATGTGGCTGCTGTGACACTCCCTCAGTCTTCTACTGTTGTTGCAACTGCCACACACTCTCAGTTCATGGCTACATGTTAGCAGTTGCAGTTTTCTCCAGTCAAGCTGTTCAACATCTGTTTTCTCAGCTCAGATTTGCTACATCTCACCTTTAACCAATATTATCAGCAGATTTGGTGAGATAATTGGGAATTCTTAAAGGAGGAATTAGTTTAAAAAAAGAGAAAGGGAGTTTTTCATTTTAAAAATGGGAAATACTATTGCAATGGAGGGTGTTAGGGCTCTGTATGATTACAAAATAGGTGGATTAAAACTGAAACAATTAAATGAAGGTATAATCAATTTAATTGGGATTGACATAATGTTAACTATCATTTTGATAATCTTTATTGTTGGTTTGAAAATTCTTCGTTTATCCTTTAAAAAGTTGGTTGATATAAATGCCAAGATATAGGCCTTAGAAAATCTTTTTAAAACAGATCATAGAGATATTCAGATCCAGACAGAAGAATTTAAAGGGAACCAATGTTACCATAGCACTTCAAACTTGGGGAGGAACAAACTAAGGTTTTCAAGCAGCCAACATTAATTTATCCACTAACCTTTCAAGAACAATTGACAAATGATAGATATTACTAAGGTTGTGCAAGAGCTGAATGGATTCCTGTGGAAATGTTAGATTTAAGGAGATTCAAGGAAGCAATAGTCTCATATGGCACACATTCATCTTTTTTGAAGCAGATGTTAAACTCATGGTCAACTTGCAATACAATTATCCCTAAAGACTACAGAGACTTTGTTATGGCAGTCTTGGAGCCTGGTCCTCAGTTACAATGGAGGACCTGGTGGAAAGATGAGACTAAGACCATTGAACAATGAAGTAGGGCTAGAGGTATGGAAATCTACCAAGACCAAATTCTTGGAGAGGGAGATTATGCTAATGTACAAAGGCATTCTCTATATAATGACCACACCATGACCTTACACCATAGAGCAGCATTGAATGTTTGAGACAGAATTGGAGAACTAGGAAACAAAATTGAGTCATTTATTAATGTTATACAGGACCCAAGGGAAACCTTCACAAGTTTCTTAGAAAGATTGACTTCAGCAGTAAATAGGATGATACCAAATTCAAAAGCTGTACAAATAATATTTGAATCTCTAGTTTTTGAAAATGTTAATGCACAATGTAAACAAATAATTAGGCTGTTAAAGCCAAGCTCAGCACCCTTGGAGAAATGAAGAAATGAAGATATAATCAATATTGAATCTCATGACCATGATGATGCTTGTATAGGAGAAGTGATTTCCAGAGGTTTGAAGAAAAATTCAAATGTCAAGTGTTTCAATTGTGATAAACACAGTCACCTAAAAAATGATTGAAATCAGGGCATTCTTAAAAACATTTTTTTTCTAAGCATAATCCAAAAAGAACACCCCTCCTTCTGGATTATGTGGAAGGTATGGCAAGTGCAGGCATTGGACAAATGAATGTAGATCAACAAGGGGCAGTCAAGATAACACTTTGCTGTTGGGAAACATTTTAAGGAGTCTCTCACATGGCCCCACACCAAATTCAGTTCAGATGCTTCCTGTTACCAAGGAGGAAACTCCTTCCCAAAGAAATTAATAAATATGCTTGTTAAAGTAAAATCCAAAATCTCTGTCTCATGTCAAAAAACCCCACCAGATATGGGATAGAAGAAAAACCAAAATTAAGGGACTATTTTATTTCCACTAATCTCATAATTCCTTTAGTTTTATTTTGACTCTTTAACAGCTTTTCTTAAGGTATAAATATTATCTCAAAATATATAGGATTAATATATATTAAACTTTTTCATGATATTAATAGTCATGTAGAGTGCTAACTAATTCTAGAAAAAGACTTCATCTAGCTTCCTGTATATGATTTCAGGCTTGAGTCTCTGTCAGGTAACTAGGAATTAAGTTTTTGTGCTGTGGATGTATATAACAAAGTATGGTATTTTAACCTCTTTGAGTGAGATCTGCTGGGCCTGGAGGAAAAGCCATAAACTTGGGTTGAGGCAGGAAAATTGCAAACTTGAGGGAAGAATAAACTACATAAAGATATCTTCTCTTTACAAAGGGAAGACAGGGGAATGAAAAGAAAAAATTAGCAAATATTTGTCTGTTGCTGGATTCTAATGTATTCCTTGGAGGAAAGGGTGAAAAGATGCAACATCAATGACCATGGATGCCAAGAGTAAGGTAGACTTACAGCAGATTCATTTGTTTAACAATGGGGAAAATCTTATATAATACCCTCCCAGCACCCAGACATTCTGATCTGTTGACCATTGACACATTATACTTGTCTCTCATTGGATAAGCACAATCAGGACCTCTGACAGTGCTTGTTTCTAGGCACTCAGGAAACACTGCTTAGTAGGTCTTTATTGACTAGGCACAGATAGGACCTTTGACAGCTCCAGGTGGACTCACAGGCTGGCTCCAGCTGGACTTAGGCTTTCATGATTTTTTGTAATCTCCTGAAATCTGTTCATTGTATAATACACATGCATGCTCACACATGTGTGTGCTCACACATATCATGGTTTAGAAATAAGCATTATTAAAGCAAATGAAACTGCCCATTCTTTCTCTGCTCTAGTTGATACAGTCATTTTCCTCAGGAACATCGGTTGAAAAATCTGATACTTTTACAATATGCACTGGAATTTAACAAATAGAAGACAGATGATAAAAGCTTCAACTTACTGTTAAAGTGGAAATCGTCAGATAAGCATGAAAGAATGCTAGAGTGATCTTTAAAAGTAATGACTAGAGGTGAGCTGTCAATATGAACTTAAGTTTAGCTTAACACAAATACAGGTGGTTAGATATGACTATTTGTAAGTATGTGTATATATACAGATTACTATACAGATCTGTATACCCTTGCCATGTCAGTTGAGAAGTCCTAGAAGTGATGATACTGTGGTAGCAATAAGGATGCCTAGCACTTAGATCTTGGTTTCTATTTCCATTTTTCAATATGGTTTATGAAGTTCTTGGTAAAAAGTAGTTAGTTTTAGTTCTAGTGCAGGAAACATACAAAGGTGAATCTATAGGATTTTATAGTGTCAAAAGTAAGTGCGTATTTAAACATACTGCAGATGAACATATATAATCATGATGGTGAGCCATATATATTTCTGTAATTTTGGCATGGGGCCTTTTTAAGAAAAATGACTATTAAACTCTAGACTTTACCTGACAGTGGTCCAAGGAAGTGCAACAGACCATTATAATATTGCATGCATCTTTTATAATACTTTCATGTACTGGAGAATATCCCAGTGCTTAATCATCTATCCTATGACCAAACATCCCTCTCAGTGAAGTTGCTTGCAATGGTTATGTGTCTGTCTGTCTGTCTCTCTGTGTGTGTGTATGTGTGTGCACGTACACACAACATATTCAGTAAACAAATGGAAAATGAGAAGAGAAATGAATCCATGACTTGAACTTTTATTGGGGACTCAAATTCATTAAAGTATGCTCCCCAGGAGGAGCTCTATTGATGGATTCAGAGCAAGTGGGCATGATATCTGTTTAGTCACAGTGTTCTATATAGTCAACCCATCGTATCCTTGGAGTGGGTTCATTCAGATAGGTTGTACCTTGCTGTACCAGATGCCACAAGTTTTATATGACAAATATCTGGATTGATCACACCAAGGAACTTCAAGGAGGTAAAGAACTAGAAATTAGGTTGAGAATATCAAAATTCTATTCAAAAATGATGATAAGACATGATAAAATTGTAGGAAGTCAGTACATGATAATGCATAGTGAAAAAAGAAAGAATTAATGTCCACATATTCACAAAAGCTCCCAGCCCTTCATTACCATATAAAGTATAAATAAATAATTAAAACCCCAAATTGATAAGAATAGATGATCAGTTTGAGAAGATACAAATCTCCTATGCAGAAGGATCCCAAATAATTGATATAAATGCTCTGCCTTCAAGGAAGTAGAGAATAGTTCCCAGTCCCTTAATTGTAGACTATGCGAAATGACTTGCCTCTAAACCCCAAAAGTTGAACAAAAAAGCAAGATAGGAAATTGACAATGGACAAACCTGACCACATTAGCCAGATAATCAAGGCCAACTTCACTAGTGAGAAACTATATTGATGGTACATGCTTTTAATAGTATATGACCAAAGCACACTATACCACTGTGTTCTTCTACCACACGTTCATGACCAAGTCTGACCATAAGAACATCAGAAAATTCCAACTGAGAGACAATAATCTAAATATCTACCCTATCCTCTTCCAAAACATAAAGGATATTAAAAAACAGTCTCAGCAACTCTGGGAAAGAAAGGTCCCCAGTGATGAGATGTAGGGTGTTGTCCAGGATTGGATCCCAGAGCAGAAGGAGGACACAGGAAACTAAGGAAAGGTTTATATGCTATGAAATTTAGTGAGCAACAGTATAAGAATTCTAGCCCATTAGTGTGCTACCAATGTATTTTGGTAAGGCAATCTATCAATGGTAAGTGGGAACAGGGCTGGTGGAAACACCCTGTATCTTGACCTGGAAACCCGTCATTGCTCTAAAATGTATTTAGCAATAAGACCTGTACCAGGACTTCATTTAAAGCTCTACAGAGACCTCTACAGAAGACTAACCTTTCAAATGATCTTAGGAGCATGCTTGCTAAAAGATGCCCATCTCAAGCCCATTCTCTACATCCTCCATCTTTTCACGTGCCCTCCATGAATCTATAGATGTGCCAACTGTTTCTCAATGTTGCTTTGTACACATCCAACTCTTTGCTGCCACTGTCTCTGAAGTGAGCAAGCTTCCATCAGTGTCATCAGGGGTGGACAAATGAACCCAGTTTTTCAAGTCTGGGGTCTGTATTTTTAAAACCCCCATTGTCCTCATATGTGTCCTTAACAATTTTAGAGATGTTCTAACAAATACTTTCTTCACTGTCAGCATACCTTTCTTCTTTTTTTTATTTATTTTTTATTGCTTTATAAATAATACCATTCAAAATTTCCACTTCCTCCCCTCCTCCCATTTCCCTCCCACTCCCCCACTCACCCTTCCCCCCTCCCCCTGCAGTCCTAAGAGAGGGCAGGGTACCCTGCCCTGTGGGAAGTCCAAGGCCCTCCCCCCTCCACCGAGCTTAGGAAGGTGTGCATCCAAATAGACTAGGATCTCAAAAATCCAGTACATGCAGTAGAGACAAAATCCCAGTGCCATTATCATTGGCTTCTCAGTCAGCCCCCATTGTCAGCCACATTCA
>PVIU01012461.1:0-59974 GCA_004026605.1 Ondatra zibethicus | reverse complement strand
GGACTGGGGAGAGATTGGGGGAGTGGGAGGGTGGAAATGGAGGAAAGGTGGATGTTGCAGAAGGGAATAAGATATCTACATTATTGGAGTCATTTTAGGACTGGCAAGATACTTGGCTCTAGATGAGATCCCAGGTGTCCACAGGGATGTCCCCAGCTAGGTCCTTGGGCAGCAGAGGAGAGGGTGCCAGAACTAGCATTGTCCCATAGTCACACTGATGAATATCTTGATCACATCCATAGAAATTTCGTCCGATGGATGGCGATAGAGACAGAGACCCACATTCACACCAGAGCAATGGATTGAGCTCCCAAGGTCCAGTCGAAGAGCAGTAGGTGGGAGAAGATGAGCAAAGAAGTTAGGACCACGAGGGGCTGGACCACCCACTGAGACAGTGTGCCTGATCTAATGGGAGCTCACCAAATCCTGCTGGACCGGGACTGAATGAGCATGTGATCAAGCTGGACTCTCTAAATGTGGCTGCCAATGAGGGCAGAATGAGAAGCCATCAACAATGACACTAAGACCTATCTCGTCTGCATGTATTATCTTTTTGGGAACCTAGTCGATTCCGATGCACACCTTCCTAGGACGGGATGGAGGAGGGAGGGCCTTGGACTTCCCACAGGGCTGGGCACCATGCCCTCTTTTAAGGAAGCAGCGGGAGGGGGGTGCGGGAGGGGACTGGGAGAAGGGGAGGAAATGTAAATTCTTTTTTTTTAAGGGAAAAAATAAAAGAATATGGGAAAAAAAGAATGCAGGTGGAGGGTGGAGGGGTAGGGGGAGAGCGGGAGGGGACTGGGAGAAGGGAGGAAGTGTAAGATTATGAAGAAAAGAAAAAAAAAGTAATGAAAGTCAGAATAGAAATGACCCAAACATTTTCTGAAAAAAATTATAGGAAAAGATCAAGAAAAAGATCAACAGAAGTAAAAATTGTTCTTTTTTTCAAACAAATGTTTGGATAGACTTAGTCTTCGACATCCATGTTGTAGTTGAATAGCTTGTATTCTTGTGAGACGCCTAATAGTGGGTGCAAAGTTGTCTTTGATTCTTTTGCCTGCTCTTAGGACCCCTTTCCTCCTAAATGGGTAGCCTTGTGTGGCCCTGATATGAGGGTCTGTGCCTAGTGTTATTGTAGCTTGTCATGCCATGTTCAGTTGACATCCCTGGGAAGCCTGCTCCTTATTGAAGGGAAATGGAGGAGAAGTGGATCTGGGGAAGATGGAAAGTAGGGGGAAGGGACTGGGAGGAGTGGAGGGAGGGAAAACTGTACTTGGGATGCAATATATGAGAAAAGAATAAATAAATGAATAGAAAACTCATTCCAATAGAAAAAAAATAAAAAGGAAAATTTTTTAAAAAGAACACAGGAATGGGTGCTTAGGAGGTTTGTGTGTTGTTTTAATATATATAATTATATATATAATTTTGTATATTTTTATAGATAGATAGATTTCATGAGCTGAAGGAAGGTTATCCTCCATTGTAGAGAATATTCAGGGGTCTAATCAGGATTATATAGCCCTTGGAAATAGGCACAAAATCAGGTGTCAACCTGCACATCACCTCTGACCTCTGCTCTCATGCCTGCTCTTTGCAGAGTCAAATGGATTCATGTTTTTTAACTTACTATTCAAAAACCCCTTTATTGCACTGTGAGGCCTAGGATATGGATGGTAGAGCAAGCACTAAAGAGTTTGATCCTAGGAGACAGACAAGAGCATCCTCTGTGAGTTAACTACCACACCATCCTAGTTTTCTTTGCTGTTTTCAATGAACAGATTATGGCAATTTCATATTGAATGAAGTAAAAAAACTTATGATTAAACTAGAAATGAAAGGCACCAAGACTTCCAGGGCACTTTGTTTACAGAGGCATCTTTTCCTCCTTCTCCCTTTGTACTTTCACATCCCAGTTCATCACCCAAAATAGAGAATAAAGCTCATCCATTCTTAGTAAGTGTGTCTGACACAACTCAAACACAGGGAAGCATCCTCATCTTCACAAGTGATCAGGCTATTCAATCACACCAGGAAGCATGTAACTCAGTCGTATCAAATAGCTAATGTAGGAAATAGAGAATGTCAATATAATAATAAGTAAATGTAAAAATAACTCACCAATCTCAAAGCTCCCATTGATAAATCCAACTATAGATGTGGGGATATCGAATTGTCTCTCTATTTGTGTGAGCATGGAATTCATATAAGTTCCTGATAGTGATTTGGATACAAATGCCCATGTCAGTGCCAACAGAAACATCTAGGAAGAAAACATTTAAGAAAAAGTGAGAGGCAGTTCTCCCCCTCTCTTCTTCATCAACACCCTCTTTCCTCGCAGTCCCGATTCAAAGTTTGTGAGTTTTGGGTTTTGTTGTTGTTGTTGTTCCATGTACCTTAACAAGAGTCACCTATGTAGACATTGGGTAAGAGCTAACCATTTGTACCTGATAAGGTCATTAGTATGTGCATGACTGAAGGTCATTAAGGCCATCATATCCCCTGTCCTGGGACACTTTTCTTAATGAATGTTTTCTAAACTTAAGAAGCAGGAGCTTCAGTCTGGCACTGTAGACCATTTGACCACCCTAATGTTCTAGACAGTTCTAAAGTCAGAGAAGTCTAATTCTTTTTAAACAATCACCTCTAAATTTTGCCTTGTAAACTCATGGTGTTAACATTTTCCTGTAAACTGCACACCAGTATCTAATGTTGTTAAACTCCAAAGTAACTGTGGTGGCTTGATCAGGAATGGCCCCATAAGCTCATAGATTTGAATGCCTGGCCACCAAGTAGTGGCACTGTTGGTAGCTGTGATCTTGTTGGAGAAAGTGTGTTAATGAGGGTGAGCTTTGAGGTTTCAGAAGCTCTAGCTGGACTCTCTTCCTGTTGCCTGCCAATCTAAATGTAGAACTCTTAGATTCTTCTCTAGTACCATTTCTTCATTGGGTCCCATTGCTTCCCACCATGATGATTATGGGATAAACCTCTGAGCCTGTAAGCCAGACCCAGATAGATGTTTTTCTTTATGAGTTGCAGTGGTCATGGTATGTCCTTACAGCAATAGAAACCTTAACAAAGACAGTAACCAAAGACGAACTTTGAGAAGTACAGTATATGGTATCTGATGATGTTTCTCTACAAATGCTAATCATATTGGTAACTAATAATCACAATAGTCATCATTTTCCTGAGCTATGCTGGAGATGGGGCTCAGCAGTTAAGATCACATTCTGCTCTTGCTGAGGACCTGTGTTCCATTCCTAGCACCCACATTGTGTTTCAAAACCACCTGCAACTCCAGTTCCAGGAGATCTAACACGTTCTTCTGGCCTCCAAGAACACCAGTCACACAAGTGGTGCACCAACTTATATGGGGGAAAAAACCCCATATATACATAAAATAAAACATAAATTTAAAGTAATTGAAATAAGTTAAACTGGAGAAGGTGGTAGGGATCAGGGATAGAGGAATTGCCTGGTGTGTGTGAGCATCTGGGTCTAATTCCTCATGCCACTCCTATAGGATGGCACTGAAGGATGAGCACTCACACAAATACAGAGACATAGGTGCACACAGAGAGGGATACACACACACACACAGGTCTCAGAATGATTTTTTTTATCTTAAAACATAGGACTTAAAATGTAAATGGACTACACTAAAGTACAAACTCGTTGCATATATTGTCGAAAGTGACACATCTAGTAAGCATCTGGCAAAGGTTAGGACCAAGGGTCTTAGGCTCCTCAGAATGTGAGAACTGAAGGATAACTTGGGGGGTTGGGTTTCAATAATTCATGCATCACTGCGGGTAAAAACACTGTCTATGGCTGACTACGTGGCCTCCTCTCTTTTACATTAATGTACAGCATCCACTACAGGTGAATACAGTAAGTGAGCTTGTGAGAGGATGACATAGAGATGAGCCTGGGAGGGACTCTGCAGAGACTAGGCCAGTGCTCAGATTCCCTGGGTTCATCCACATTCACATTTGGTGATCACACAAAGTTGCTTTTGGAACTATGAGAAGGACAGCAGTCTCTAAACTACTGAAAACCACCCAAACAACTAGCAGAATGGACGTTTTTATTACTGAACAGTGACTGTATAGTTGTCAAAGCTTGAAGAAAATATTTATCTGACTAGATCATGAACTCATCTTTGCATATCAATCAACACAGAACCTCCGCTGGAGACCTGTTTCCTAGCTGTGACCCCTGACCTTCTGTTGGGAATGCCTGAGGGCTCCCACTGGATTGACCTCTGACCTCAGACTAAATTCCAGGACAGTATAATTCACACCTAAAACATTTACACCTCATGCTCCTTTAAAGCCTTCTAAATCAGTGTTTCTCAACCTTCCTATTGCTGCACACTTTAATACACTACATCATGTTCTGTTGATCCCCAACCATAAAATTATTTTTATTTGCTATTTCACATCTGTATACTCCTACTGTTATGAATCATAATTTAGATATTTGATAGGCGGAATATCTGATATGAGACTCCAGTAAAAGGGTCATTTGAACCCTAAAGTCATAGTGACACACAGATAGAGAACCATTGCTCTAAATTATTCTTATGAAGTTTCCTGGATAAATTATCCTGGTCATGATGTGGGATTCTTCTCTGTATGCTATGATTACCATTAATGAGCTGTTTTGGGCCTGTTGATAGGCAGAACTTAGGTAAGTGGGAAACTAAATGAAATGCTGGGAAAAAGAAGGGTGGAGACAGGGAGAAGCCATGTAGCCCTCTTGAGACACACACTGGAAATTTTACCATGTAAGCCACAGCCACATGGCAATACACAGATTAATAAAGTTAACCAATAAGAAGTTAGAGCTAATGGGCCAAGCAGTGATTTAATTAATACAGTTTCTGTGTGATTATTTCAGGGCTAAGCAGCCAGGAACAAACTAGCAGCCTCCTTACTACATGGTCAGACATCCCTAATTATAAAACCAACTTCTTTAAGGTGAGAAAATAACAAATTGGGTAACATGGCTTTTCTGTTGGAAAGCTTCATGCAAGCTGAGCAATGTAGCAATGTTACAAGGACTATCAAAGCTTTCTTCAAAGACTCTCATTCATACACACATTTAATCATCCAAACAATCCATACCTTGATCTTGGAAAAGCATCTCACCCCATGAGTTACAACTCTTTTCTCAGGTTCTGTCATGGTGTTCTTTCTGATGGTTGCCAGATGCCTATGCTTTAAACGCCTTATTGCTGTCTTTGCAAGAGAACAGACAGTTGTTAATTAAAGTATTCACTGCACAACAAGTCATTAATAAAACCCTCTTAGGACTGGGGAGTATCTTTTTAGAAAATATTTTTTTAAAGTTCATTCTTTACTGATTCTTTGGGAATTTTGCAACATGTACCCCAATGCTGCCTATCTCCCAGTCACTCCATATCTGCCCCTCACCACTGCATCATGCCCCCAAAAAATTAATTTAAAAAAATACGTTGCTCCTCCATCTTTCCAATACCTCTTCATTCACCCTAGTGGCATGAGGAGCCGTGGTGTATCATGCAGTATACTCTTTTGTCCAATAAGCCTCACCCACAAAACGTTCATTTATTTGGTTTTGTCTCTTTTATTTATTCTTTGTGTCTTTTATATCATACCTACTGGTTCCATCCATATCCCTCCCCACCACAGAATGAAATAAAATAGGAAAAGAGGAGAAAAAAGAAAGAAGGGAGAAATCTCATCACAGTGAGTCATGCAGTAAACCCTTTTATCCATATACTTTTACATGTAGGCATTTATCAAAAGAAAAATATCATTGATCTGGTTTGAGGCCCTTGGTCTCTGACATAGCAGTGACACTTAGGCCCTCACTGGGACTCTTCCTGGACATCCCATTGCTGTCCTGTGTCCTGGAGATCCTGCAACCCTGGGTCCAAATGACTGATACCCCCACCCTCACCCCCACTCCCATGCCCCAACAGATCACATATGGGGTGGATGTTGGCGTGGTCCTGAGCCTGGGTAGTTGCATGGTTGGTCATCCCACCAGCTCTGCCCTGTCTTAGCCACCATCTGAAGAGGTGAAAGAGATGAGGGGTGGGCTGAGGGTGGCTTCATGGCCACTTGGAACAGTGTTCATTCCTTTTTAACGAGACATTGGTCTGGCTCAAGGCCTCTGGCACACCACTATCACTGGACCCTCACTAAATCTTCTCTCGGATATCCTGCTGATACCCCAAGACATGGGGAAGCTACAGATATTTTTCTGCAAGATCAGTCCCTTCACACATTGCCCCATGTCATAGACGGGTAGATGTCAGGATAGGCCAACTCAAGGCCCAGGATGTGGGTCTGGGTGGTAGCTGAGCTGGTTGGTCCAGGTCAGTGGGACCAGTCTCCTCACATGAGAGGCAGAGGCAGCTCTCCCATGCCCATGGTGAGGTGGGGGCTTCTCTCCCTAGCGTGGGAGTGGAGTGGGGGAGGCAGCTCTCTCATGGAGGGATGGAACAAGCTTTCCTGTTGCAATGTCCAGCTAGGAGCAGGGCCAGCTATCCCAAAGCCAGTAAAGGACGTGTGTGTTTGTGTGTGTGTGTGTGTGTGTGTGTGTGTGTGTGTGTGTGTACCCTATACACAAACATATACACTACTCTGTCTCTCTCTCCCTCCCCCTCTCTCCCTCCCCCCTCTCTCTCTCTCACACACACACACCACTTGAAAAGAAACAATTTAACCAGTGCCCTGAATGTTATAAAATTTTGTAGGAAGTGTTTTATTCTGACTGATCTTGAAAATGGTGCGATAGGAAAAGATTTGGTTTGGTTTGTTTGATTTCTATAGAAAAATCCAATGAAAATAACTATACTTAGTCTTTGGTGATATTAAAGATAGTCTCAGAACTTGTTAGGTTCTGCCCTTAAGCTAATGACAGTGTGGTTAAAATAGAGCTTTCTGGTCCTTTATCAAAGCAAATAGACCGTGGTGATGCCCTTTGAACTTACTTGAAGAATGCAGCCTTTAAGAACATGAAGACATCCGTAGTCGTGTTCGTTCACAACCTCTGCCGCACTGAGCCAACTAAAGCTGTTTGGCCAGGCTTACTTCTTGAGGTCTTTACACTCCCAGACTTCCCTGGTGTCTTAAAAAGAGAAACAGTTTTCTGGGCCACTGTTGATTCACAGAAACCTGGGGAGATAAAGAATTTTAGTCAAGAAAGTAAAAACAACACATAAATCTACAATTGGGGACAAATCCAGCACTTCCAGGTTTAAAAATGGAGGGTTTAGGAAAAGAACAGACACGTAAACAAAGAACTATACATGGTTATGTATGATCTATATGTTATGTATGAACAAAAATGTTCCTCCCTGTATAAGTTATATGTAGTTATAAGTTATATGTATATTTATATGTAATGAAAAAAGTGACTTGTGTTCCATTCAAAAGTACTAGCCTTGTCAATCTACCTAGTCTGTGTCTTAAAAGTAGAGTAGTTTTCATCACCACCAAAATATTTTAATTTCACATTTATTCAAGAAAACCTATTTCAACATACTTGTACAATTTCTCAGCTATATCCACAGATTTAGTTTACAAAAACCCTGTGAACAACATCCATTTAACAAGTAATCCAGAAAAGCTCTAAGTTTATAAACGTATAAATTTAAAATGTTTGCCAAAGTTCCAAATATCAGTCACAACGGGGTAATTATGTACATCCATAGTTCTGCATACAGCTCTGCGGTGCAATGAATACTTCTGAACACCTAATATGTGCCAGTCACAGCATGAAGCACCAAGATGGCACAAAGAACAAGAAAAGCTTCCTGCGTATAGAGAAGTGAAGTTCTTTTCGACACTTCAGTCAACACAGAAAGCTGCTGGTACCCAGATTTCTAGGAACCTATGCTTCTCCTGGAAAGGATAAAATTTCCAGTAAATAAATATAAACAAATAAAGGCACACTGGGATAGAATGGGACCATATATGCTGAGGCACAACATACTTCCTATCAGGGAAATAGGAAAAAAAATTTATAGGATATGGATGAAAATTATAGGAGCTGTCTGGGCAGTTATAAACAGACATAGGAATGAAACCCCAGACTCAAAACTTCAAGACCACTTCACTTCCTGAGAGGACCTGATACTGGTCATGGAAAGAATGGCAGAAGGAATCGATTTCCAGTAGAGAGGAGACTCATGATTTAAATCTACATCAAATATAGATGAACATTCACCTCTCAGTTCTCCTCACCTGCCTCTCTTTTCCTCATCCACATTACAATCTTTCATCAGTCTTCTCTTTCTTGTCTTCCTCCCTGTACATCCCTGAGCCCAGGGTGATCTCCCCACCCATCCCTAAGAGGACTTACTCCTCTCCTATGTGAAAGCCGTATTCACTTTTCCTTAGTGGCTTAAAACATAACCATTCTCAATATCTACTCTTCTTTTTCTAGCCAAAAGAACCCTGAGTTAACATCCAGAACATCACTGAATAGCTCTTCCCGTGCACACTAAGTAATGATCCAGATAGTTTTTATCATCGCCTTGAAGATTCCTTTCAAAATGCTTTTGCTGTGTCAGAGAAGTTTTACAAACAAGGGCCTTGACTGTACCAACATTTTCTGTGAAAAACATTATATCCTTTCATTTTAAACATGTCCATAGAGGAAAAGAGGCAAGGCAGTATCTGTGTAACCCAATGCTGAATCATGTAACAGTCCCCTGTTGAACACTTTGAACCTAAATGAGAAATGCACAGAGTAAGTGACAGTCACATGAACAGTGTGCCTTTGTTAGCACAGCATTGTTTAAACAATGCTTCTGTTCCCAAGATCACACAGTGTCACAGACAAATACGTATCACTCATCAGTGCTCATGAAAACTGAATGTTACACTTTTACTAAGCAGACAACACTGGTAAGTCTCCCCTTCTTTAGCACCCAAATGAGGAGTGGGAACACGCCACTCTGGTTCTCAAGCTAAAGAATCCACAATCTGAACCATTTTGCATTGTTTGTATTATTGGAAAGATGTATGACAGAATGTCTACTCCCTCAAGCATTTTAAGAATACAGTGCAGAATTGCTAAGTAGGTGGGTGAGCAGATTACAAAGCTGATCTCTAGAACAGTACTGAAGTACTGATACCCTATACACACTGAGCAGCAACCCTGGTCATGGGAGACCCTTTGTTTGATGGTCCTTAATGACATCTCAATCCCAGGGGAATACAACTCTGTACAAGGTGAATAAGCACACTCACTCATGCTCAGTATCCACACAGTTTGTGACTATCAGTACATGCATGCTGTCCATTTCACCTTACTCTGTACTATTGAATTAATGAATCAAAGGTTTTGCTTTACCATGGTCAAGCAAATAATACATACATGAGGAAGCCTTAGGAGACGGTCCTCTCCCTGGTGAGAGAAGAAAAAATAACAGCAGCAAAAATCTAATGAAAAGTACCTTTTACTGGAATCCTCAAATTGGCTCTAACTGCTAGAGACAGCATAATAGGTGCTGTCCAGTTGAAATGCTTTGAACCGATACCAAGCCAAGAAAGGGCGTGGAGAATCAACAATGACTTCTTGTTCGGTTCCCAGCAAATCATTTTACTTTGGTCAGCTTTCTCCAGTCAGAAATCAAAGAAGAATTCCACCTGTTAAGGCTGAACACTTCCTACATTCCTACATTCAAGGTACCTGGGTATGTGTGGCCCTAGAGAACTTTACCCATTCATGTGGTTTTACCACAGAAAAGAAGACTGGAACACAGACAAACCCTTCACCCGCAATCTAGCCAGTTTGTGACTTTGGATGTGTTCTAAGTCTAGACTGAGAAGCAAGCAGAATTAGAAAATCAAAACTTGAGCTCTGCCTTTAACAGAGGCACCTGTGACGCCATTGTGTCATCAATGGCATTTCCTGTACCACACAGATCTAGAGAATGAAGAGGTGATTGCAGGAGATGCAGTTCCCACACTTGAGAAACTTGTTTTGACCTAGCTCTCACCATGCAGCTTTAAGCTCTCTAATGCACAGTTCTGTTGAGCCCATACTTTCTAGCTAAAGCAAGAATCAGGCCAAGCCACTGAGGAGAGTGCTCCCTCTTGATACCCAGTTGCTCAATGTTTGTTTCCTCTCATTGCCGTCCCCTCATCATTGCCAGCAAAAATTGTCAGGTTGTCATACCTAGCACTAGAACAGCTGGCATGCTGTTTCCTCTTGATGGCATCCCCTCCTTGTCTGCAACTCTCCACTGATCTCCACTGCATCCAGAACTGCACCCCCATCTAGACTGAAGCATTCTCTGCATTTGCTGCAATTTCTGAAGAAAATTTTCCTTTCACCGCTCACTATCAATACTAGCTTTTCTCTGAGAGCAGTGCAATGGGAATTACAATTTCTTCAGGTTGTCTCAATTATTCCCTTCCTTTTATCTGCATGGGCAGAGTTTAAGGGACAAAAGTAGGTATCTCTACTTAATCTTGTGGAAGGAAATAGTCCTTTTTCTCATATATATCAAAAAAGAGTTAATCACTTTCCGTGTACCCCTCATATCTGGAAATACAACAAAATCCCAGGGTTTTCCCCTAATCCATTTATGTGTGCATTTTCTCATTCACATACTAAAAAGGAAGAGACAACTGGAGAGTGTCAGATGTGAGACACCATTTTGACTTTAATCCTAGATGTGTTGACTTGACTATATGAATTTTTGCCTGTTTATACTAAAGCACAGGAATATTTATGTCTATCATGCAAGACTGTTAGGAAAAATGAACTGTATAACTCCCATCAGCACCCTCACGGGGGGGGGGGTTGGAGTTAAACAGTCACCCTGTCAATGGCAGTGAACATTATTAATTCACCCCACAAATGTTTATTAAGGCCTTACTAAATTCCCAGCACAGTTGTAGATATTAGGGTTCTGAAGATGAAGAAGATGAACCTTGTGCTTACTCTCAAGAGGTCTCAGAAGCTATGGGAGAGACAGGTCATTAACTGGCAATTGGGAGTTATTGCCATGATGCAGTCAGTGTCAGAGGGAAAAGAAGATTAATGAGAACCATTCTCATGCCTGTGTCATCTGGGTGTAGTATAATAGTTTAGCTGCTTGTGCTTTAAAATACGTACAAGTTTGAAGATCTGTTTGCAAACTGTCTGCATGCTTGTGTGAAGGTCAGAGAGTTTGAGGACTAAGGCTTAACTGCACCTTCTAACTCAAGAGGTGGTTGCCTGGCTCTTTGGAAGTTAAGGTAGCTTGGTGCCACCCTGACAGATGGTCAGGAGATGCAGGTGTGTTTCTGCTCCATTCTTTTGTAACTATGAGGTCACCTAGGGAAGGGAGGTCCTCAGCATACTTGACCTAGAGTATGTGACTTGGGGCACCTGCTACTTAGACAACAGAATGCTAATAATTGGATGTCTCAGAGTTGACTGTGTGAGCTAACCTTTTGTATCAAGTTAATCAAGTCTTTTGTTACCTTCTCCCCCAGTTTACATTGGGTATAAATCTGTGGAAAAATAAACACAGGGATTTTAGGGTTTCAGTAATCCCTGAAATACCCTCCTAATACTGGCTTGTTTTCTGACTGATTATTTTTATTGTCTTCATATTCTTTACTTATATTTCTTTAATTCCAATGCCCCTACCCTGGTAAGTAGTTTTGTCAAAGCCAGTCCTGGATATATAGTGCCCAACATGGGGCACAAACCTATGACCCTGGATGAGAAAATAGAATTCATGACAGATACCAAAAAAATTTAATATGGGAAAACAGTCACAAAGGCACAAGAAGAGTTAGAAAGCAGGTTAAAGGCCATGTGGAAAAGGAAAGAGCTGAGATGCACAGGCTAGAGTCCTCAAGGTCATAAAGCCACCACTGGAAGCTAGGAAAGCCCTGGTATTTTCCCTTTCTCCATAAGCCCAATGTCACACAAATATTTTCCAATAGCACAACCTAACAGAATCTTATGAACAGGGATACTTATTCTTCAGTCTCTGGGATACAGAATGGATAGAGCATGGGAGAGCATGAATGTGAGACCAGATGAACATTGACAAAGACAACCGTAATCTTCACTGCAAAATTAAATATGTTTAATGCATATTATTAAATTGGTATACAAACAACAGTCAACTAATGGTAGATGTTTGCTGATGCATAATAGAATTATGTCCTCAGTACTGTTCAGATTGGATCAGGAAACAGTTCCTTGAATATTTCAGCAGCTCTTACTTCCTATACTCACCTCTCTGAGCCACACTAAACACAAGGTTTACCATCAAGTCAACTGATTTTTCTTTATTGACTTGAATGTATGGATTCATCCCTTCTGCATCATTGAAAAGGAGCCACAGTACCAGGTCTTCATAGAACACAGTGTGTCCACAAACAGAAGACCAACTGTTTGAAGGCTTACTGCCAGGAAATCCACTTGCCAACAGAGACAAGCCACCACATTCTGAAACACCAGCATATTTAGTGTTCAACATGATATTTTGAACTCCATGTGTGATGTGTGGTTTTTTTGGTTGAGTGACTAGCACATAAGAAAAGTTTAAAAGAGTCTTTGTTCCTGAAGAACTGCTGCTACAGTGGAAGACACGGCTCTGAACTCATTTAGATAACACATCATCCTGATAAAGCTGGATATCATAGGAGATCTTAGATAATAAATAATAAACATCCACCTGATGTACTTTTCACATATTTTAAGCATCACTCTGGAAACTTGTCACATGGGTACTGTTGTCCGACTTTAAGGGTACAGGACTTAAAGTACAGAAGAGTCAAACAACTGTCTAAGGTCATATAGGTCACAAGTGGTAAAGTCAATATTTACCCCTGGAGATTTTCACCATCTGCAGCAATCTGTCCCTTCTCAAGTGCATGTGTCTGTGTGTAAGATCTAAGTCAGAGTCTTCTGAATGGGTTTACAATAGAATTTGTTTTAATTCTCTTTTGGGAATTTCTATGTTGTTTTCTATAAGTGTCATTGGAGATTATTTGCCAGTTAATAATGGTGGGGGATCTAGAGAGCTACCACTTAAGAGCTCTTGATGCTTGGTCAGAGGACTGCACATTAGACCCTAGTATCGGCCAGAGGATTGTGCATGGGACCCTAGCACATAAACATCTGGAACTCCAGAAAGGGATGCAGAAACCCTATTTCTGGCTTACCTGAGCAGTTAAACACAAGTTCACAGGCACATAAATAAAATAAATATTTTTTTAAAAAATCATAAAGGGAGCACATGTCTATCATCCCAGCTTCAGCATTTCAGATGGAGAGGCAGGAGGATGGCGATGAGTGTAAGATGAGCCTGATGCTCATGGTGGACTGCATGCTCATCACAGTGTACACAGAGTGAGCCTGCCTCAACGGGAAAAAAGTTTGAAGACAGTTGTAAAATTGACCCTAATATTAACAAGAATATTATGCACTTTTGAGCCAGACTGATGATGAATCTTAGCTATTCTTGTTAATTATTATCTAAACATTTTATGTCACTCAGCAATCTGTTAAGTCTCCTCACTTGCTCCCTTGTTTCTCTTTATATAGATGTGAGTTTAATGAAACAGTCCAAGGCCATCCTAAATTTCTACCCAAAGACACTGAATAGCCAGCAAATGCATTGAGTTACTGCTCAGAATGCCCTACTGGCTGCATGTGTTGGCTGTCAGAGCACTGTGATTCAGATTTCTATGTGGGAGATGGAAAACAAAATACTGGTGTGACCTTCACAAAAGGAACAGCATGTGGCTCCGATTAAATATCAGGGATAATCAGGGCCTGGTTTCATCATAGGCGTATCTATGTGTAACTTATCATCAGCATCAGGCTTCGGATCATTAGACAACTTCCAGTGTTCAATTTGTAGCCATGTGCCTTTGTGTTTACACTTCTCATGAGCTATTAGATCAAGAGGAGCACCGAAGATAAGACAGAACCTCCTGAGTTTAAGAAAAACGACTTGATAAATTATATTCTCCTGAACCTCAAACTTTATTTTTGATTCAAAATTTTGTCTAGTACTGCATTATGTGATTTTATTGCTCAGAAATTGATTTTTTAAAAGAAATGAGTAAAGAAATTTGTATATACCTAGGCATTTCATATTGTGGGAAATATCTGCAAATAAAGATTTTTATGTCCTCAATTTTAAAGAAAATTAACACTGTAAACATTTATTAATTCCTTAAAAACATTCTAAGTCTTCAGGTGTGAAACTTGAAATGCCAGTTTTTTTTTCTGATTTTAATAACTTAACATATAGAATAAATGCCAAGTTATAAGCATGCCATCTTTGAATTGATTTAACAGGTCATTTTCATGCACGCAATGTTAATTAAAAGTGTGTATCATACATTAAATGACATCATATGTAAGAAAGGAGACATTTACTTGTAGTAAATATTGCCAGATATCATAATAAGCTTCATACACTATCTATACAACATCCTAAATATAACACTTTAGGTGGAGCCATCAATTTAAATACAATCATTTTAGAAGTTAACAACAAATATAAGTAACACCTTTGGGGATCAACTTAGATAAAGAAGAAAGAGCAAAGGTCAAAGAGAACCAAAGGCTGCTGCCCCAGCAGCTCTGATAACTAACATAGAATGAAGTTGGGAGAAAGGTGAAAAGGAGAAATTCAAATTTAGATATAAAGAGTGTTCCACAGTCAGGTGGGTATGCTCAGTGGGTGATGGGACATGAGTCACACAGTTGATTATCTGCATAGTAGAGGACCGTGTCACCCCAGTGCAGAAAGGCCACTGGATCAGAAGGGAAAGACTTGTTGTCCTGCTGCATCTGAATTTGTAGCCTCTATGTTTTTAATTTGTTTTAAATTTTAATTATCATTGGTGTGGGTATGTGTATGTTTTCTGTACACAAATGCAAGCACAGGTGTGCCATGGAAAAGTTGTGGAGATCACAGGACAAATTTCAAGAAGCTGTTCTTTCTTTCCATTGCGTGAGTTTTGGAGGCCAACATGGGGTTCTCAGGTTTAGTGACAAGTGCCTTTACCCACGGAGTCACCTTACTATTGCCAGATGTTTTCACCCTTCGCATCCTTATCTCCCTGGCTCGTGCAACTGCTTCCCTCGTGTCTCCTTTAAAATATCTGCAACACTAATTATCCCTGCTCCTCCAATGGTTTCTTTCTGTTCTGAAAACTAACCACATATAACCCTTATTATCTCATACCCACAGCAGCCATAGCAAGGCCCTGTAGATAGTAGTAGGTGATCAGTAAATGGTCATCTCTATTGCCTAGAGTCTTATAAATATCTCCATAAAAATTTTACTTTTTTGTTAAAAAACTTCTTTTTTCTCAATTTCAACATCTTACAAACTTCAGACTACTTCAGGACTGACTTTGAAATGTAAATGGGCAGCCCTTGATCAGGTACTATCTTCTATTCAAGACACTACTGCACACCACTGCGTATCACTCACTGCAGAAAACAGAAGTGCCTATCTATTTCTCATTTCAGGAAAGAACAAAAGGTTTATGAAGGTGAGATTCTACAGAGAATTAGGATGACCGTAATACAACATGATGAATCTGATTCCAGTTGGTGTTGGAGATTGAATTTCACACCATAGTCTAGTTACAAAAAATACATCCAAGAGAGTAATTAAGAAAAGAACCAAGTAGGCTCTGACTGCTGGGAGTCTTGGCCATTTCTCTAGCCATAGGGAACGAAGGATTCCAATTGTCCTTGGATTGGATGAATGATATTCTTTGTAATATTACTGAAGTTCTATGATCTCTCTGCAATAATCACACTTATAGATTATGGAGTGTATGCAAAGAAGAGCACATTTACTTAAAGAATCTAGAAGAATGGGGTATATTCCCTCAAGTTCTCTAAGGGCAACTGTGTTCTTTTTGCTAGACTTCCACAATTACATTGGACAAAGGATTTTCATTGTCATAAAAATTCATGAATCATTCTGCCCTGGATCCCTTCCAACCCTTGAAATACCATGAGTGGGACACTTAATCTTTGCGATTCTCTTGACATTTTGGTCTTCAGATTCCTACCAGAATTATATATTTTATGTTCTGCTTAAAGCATTCTCAGCCTTCTCTAGAATGAATCTCCAAACCTTCATCAAACCAGTTCCAAAGGAGCGAGGTCATGTGCTCAGGTGTATCACAGCAATGACCCCATTCCATGAAGGAGATTTTCTTTGTAATTTTTACTTTAAGAAGGCACATGTGTATATGAATGTGGGTAATGAATGCTATTGTGCGCATATATGGGAGTTAGATGATGTATCTGGGAAGTCAATTCTCTCCTTCAACCATATCTGGCTAGATTCTGTTCATGGCCAAGAAACTTAATAACAGTGAACAAAGACTGATCTCTTTGGGGGAGGAAATCTCATGATAGCACAGTGTGAGGCTGGAGCACATCTACTGCTTACTGCTCTCATCCAGATCTCCAGTAAGAAAGAAGGGAAATACGAAAATGTGAGGTTTGGTGGAGAAAGGTTGTGAGCAAGTTTAAAGGGGAGGAAGAAGAGAGTACAGCAAGTGGATGATTATGGATTCAAAGTTACATGCTTGGGTGTCAGGATGACAAGTAAACTTATGATGGTTAATGCTGATGGTCACCTTGACAGGTATAGAATTGTGACAGAGTTAGAATAGTCTAAGAAATGGTGTGGGAAGTCCTTCTGTCTATGTTTTGCTTTTATTGGTTAATGAATAAAACTGTTTCAACCAGTAGCTTAGCATTAACTACATAGGGAAAACCAACCCAAAACGCAGCACTGTTCAAAGGTCTAGGGTTCTAGATGGGGTAATTATAAGAGAGTGAGTTGACATCCATCTCTCTTTGCTCTTTGCATACAGATGCAATGTAACCAGTCATAACAGGGGCTTTCCATGATGCCTTCCCTCAAACTAGAAACCAAAGTAAGATTTTCCCTCCTTCAGCTGACCTTTTCATAAATTGAGCAGAAATTATTCGAGACATTAAAAAAGTTGCTATTTATCAGTAAACACATTAACTAAATATTGTGTATATTAGAGCTCAATACAGTTATTATCAGTAGAATAGAATTAAACCATCTAACAGAAACCCATGCAAATATTAGAAATTAAACAACAAAAAATGCAAAAATGGTGCACATGGTAAAACAACACAGAAAAAGTCCTTGAGCCTTATTTTTAGATGCACCTGTTTTATGTTTCTCTAATGAAGCCTTCTTAGAATTCCAGAAGCATCTCCTGCTGTGGTATTTGGAGCACAGCATCAATGTGATTTCCAAATCCTGGACTCAAATGTAGCTGCCATTTGGTATTTCATTCTGTGTGAATAGCAAGTATCTATGTGTAACTCCATCAGGAATGTCTTTATACTAAAACCTTTTCTTCATCTTTGAACGTGTGTGTGTGTGTGTGTGTGTGTGTGTGTGCGTGCCTGAATGTGCCTGTGTGAATATATGCTGTTTGTGCATAAGTGCATGCATTCATGTGTGTGTTCATACATGCATGTCCATGCTTGTGTGCAAGTATGTATACGCATGGGATCCAAGTGACCTAGAGAAATCAAAGTGATCAATGCATCATAGTCTTCCCAGGTAGAATAAAAACACTATGCATGGTCACTATAAAGATTGAAAACAAAAGTTAAACGGGAATGAGTGAGGAATCAGTGAATCCAACTGACTTTTCTTGTCTGAGAATATGGGTGAGGGATGTTTGCGAAGAAGTTAATCAAGAGCATGAGAAATGGGCAGGGAGTATTCAGTGTGTTTTAATGTGTACTTGCTCATAATAGTTTCTTATGACCTTTTGTATCCCTGTGAGACCCACCATAATCATGGTGGGAAAGACAGTGTTGGGGGCTCAGGGCAGGCAGTCCTATCACACCCTCAGTCAGGAACAGGACGAGATAAAGACGGGCACTCCCCTCATCCCTCCTTTTACTCGGTCCAGGACTACAGCCAGTGGGATTGGGATGAAGCTGCCCACACTCGAGGTGAGCCTTTGTTGAGCTAACAACTGTGGAGACTCACTTCCGTACAGCTACACCGGAGTTCCTGCATGTTTACAGATGAACAAACATGAATTATAATATGAACACCACAAGGAAATTACCTGAGTTTCATAGTCTAAGCTACCCTCCACACATCAATGGTTTCTGGAAACCTATAAGCAAGTGGCCTTGTAGCCTCCCATGAAGGTTATTTGTTAGAGTTGGCAGAGCCATGGAGATTTCAGTTATGCAACCCAGTTGAGAACAGCATTGTTGTGAATAGAGAAATGAATCAACAAAGACAAAAGCATATGCCCAAAATAAGGGAAATAGATCCAGATCGAGCGGCAGCACTCGGCTACTAAGAAAGCTGAATGCAAAATCAAATAATAGAAAATTCCTCTGAAACATTTAAACCAGCTGTTTCTGCAAACAATTTGGAGATAGCTTTAACTTGGAGACTGAATCGAATTAATATCAGTATACCAAACAGTTACAATACCATCTTCAGCTCACCAGGAAAATTTTAAAGCAACTCCCTAGAGGATATTATTTTAAGAGTTTAATTTTTGTTTATTTTAATTGTATATTGTATATATGTGTATCTGTATGAAGGCAGGTGCATGCGAGTTCAGGAGCCCACAGAGGTCAGAGGTGACAAATCTGCTGGGGCTGGAGTTACAGACAGTTGTTGCAAGCCTCCCAACATAGGTGCGGGGAAGTGAACTGGGGTCCTCTGGGGGAACAGTAGGTGCTCTTAATCACGGGAGCCACCGCTCTAGCCACCCTGGAAGGTGCTGCCATGTAATATAGGTAGATGTGTATTCCATATAACGTAGGTAGACGTGGGTTAAACACAAACTGCAGACTTTCTGAGCTCATCTAATCTCCGGTTCTTAACATATTAGCTGTGTCACAGGAAGAGTCTTGATTCACACAACCAAAGAAAGAACAGAGATGCTAATTAGCTATGGTCACAGGCTTCATTTCCCCCAACTTTTTTCAAAAGGTGGCTAATTATGACTCATTGGTACTCATTAATATAATTAGATGAAGTTTTAGATTTATTTCTAACCAGGCCATGATTATGCTTTTGTGGAAAGGCGTCTTTTTTCAATTCCATCTCAGCCATAGCTGAAAGGGTCTTAGACAATGCAGCAAATGGATGTGATTTCCTTACTCCGATTCCTTTTCTTCAGCATCCCATTGGACCTACCATCATGCAGTTACCGCTGTCCTTTCCCTGGATGACCATGTTTGTCTGCCAGACGCAATTTTAAATAAATACCTCCAAAACACCACTTCTAGGTGACTCGAGTTTCCAATTCTTCTCTCTAAGGAAGCACTGAGGACTTTCTATTAAAAGCATACTTTCGGATGTGAGGGCGATCTGGCTGTGAGCTCTGCCATGCAGTTGTTCACCAGAGTTACTGCAACTGAACACCTGGCTAAGCAGGGATCCTTTCTGCTCATTCAGGAAACCCTGCCTTAAAATGGTGCTACCCACAGTGATGTGGTCATACAGCATCAACTAATATAAAACAGTCTGCACAAACATGCCCACAGGTCAACCCAACATAAATACATAAATAAGATGTATGAGACTCTCCTCCAAGCTGATACTAGGGTGTATCAAGTTGACAATTGAAGTTAACCTTGACACCAACGTAAAGTGTGTTTGTTTATATATAGGCTATTCTGGATATGTGGTAAGACCCTGTTACAAAACAACCAAAAGGAAAAAAAGAAAGTAAAATAAAGGAAGAATAAAAATAAAGAGGAATGATTTGGGTCAAACTTATTTCTTTGCCTAAGGAGTAACAGTCTTTGAATCTGATAAAATTACTGCTGAACACTGAGAATTGGTGCTTCCATAAATGAATTTATGCATTTTAAAATTTAGATAAATCTCATTCACCAAATGACTGGGGGACTAAAAAATTATATGTACTACCTTTGAGGAGGTCTCATCCATCAATAAGGCTGAAAGAAGCATAATAACACAGCTTTATGTACCATCCCATAAACCCCTCGTGGATCTGAGCACCGCAAGGGCCTTGGGACACAGTGCCCCCCACCTGACCCACTGCCCACAGCCCTCCCTGCTACTCTAGCTTGTCAGCAAGATCACCCAGTTAGTAAATTCTAACTAATGTATTACTTCCTCCAATTTTTTAATTTTGTGTATCTCCAAAGCAGATACATATTTTAATAAGGGTCTTGTTTTCTTTTTTTAATTAATAGGACTGGTTCACCTCCATTCACAATTTTAACACACTCCAAGCCAAAAAGGTAAGTCTAAAGGATCTTTTGAGATCTGCAATAAAATATTACAACTTCTCTCACAAATTAATATCACAGAAAATAATTTTCCCAAGGGTAATAAAGCAGCAGGTTAATCATACAGTTTCACTCCGTACCAGACTCACAATGCATTCAACTCATTAAATTTTAGCTTGTATATACAGGACGGTCTCCCTACTCCATGTCCATATAAACCTAAAGATAATGTTTATTCATGGAAAATTCATAGGAAAAAGTTCTTCCCCACCGTTGCTCAAGCTCTGGTCAGTAATGAGCTTTTCTTTTGAGCTACTGGGCTCTGCTGGTTTCCGTGTTTGGCTGACTTCAGCTGGAATGGCCGCATCAGCAGCCCTTGTCTGCATGCTACCCTATGCTGAAATGACTTTAGAATGTTTTCCACCCCCCCTCATTACTACTGCTGAATGCTTCTAAACCAGCTAGACCTGAAGTTCCATCAAAGCAGAAATTTAATCCACTTTACCTCTAAGTCACCTCCCCACCCCTCATGCACTTCGGAATCTGTAAGAAAAGAAATGCTGGGGCTGGGACTAAGAGTCCCGGAGCGCTGGCTAGTTTGCAAGGAGCCTGGGGTTCAGTCTCAGAATAGGAGGGGTCAAGTTTATACATTTAAAATGTTGATTTTTCAACTTTTGATAAAAATATAGCCCAAAACACATTAGAAAATAATTTCACAGGCCAAGAATAAAGAAAATATCCAAAGGGTTTTCACGGAGTATGTTAAAAGTCACACTGAAGAATCAGGAATGCTTTATCTCTATAAGGAAATCATATTTCTTTACAGATATACCAGTGGTTATAATGGTACAGGTGCCGAAGTGGTCATAGCTGACACGTAAAGCCTAGAAAAACCTAAATAAAAATAATATGCTACTTATCAAACATAAGGATTCATTTCCAGCAGAGAAAATGTGGCTAAATGCCAGGAATGGCATCTGCATTACCGTCACACAGGAGATGAGGCAAGATTAGGAGTTCAAGGTTATCCTCGCCTACACGTGGAATTCAGTACCAAACTGGCCAGCATGGGGCTGTACGTCGAAACAGAATAAAATGGTTTAAATGGAATAAAGATATAATCAGAAAAAAAAAAAGCCCATGAGTTTTCCTGTGCCCTTTCTCTCACAAAGCAATAATAGAACAAAATCCATTTGAGTAAAGGTCGGGGGTTGAGGAGACAACTCAGTCAGTGAAGCACTTGCCTCACACCAGGGCGTGCATTTAGAACCCATGTGGAACTGTGGGGCGTGTCAGTGCGCTCACCTAAGCCCAGAACATGAGAAGGTGAAACCGGAAAAAGGTCCTGGGGCATCTTTGCAATAAAATGTCTGTCAAGTTTCAAGTCAATGATGAGACTGTCTCAAAGGAGACAATTCAATCCTCCTAAGGATTACTCTTGAGATTGTCCTGGGCCTATGCATGTATGCACTCAAAACCACACTTAAACATGTACACACACAATAAACAAACAAACTCTGTGTACCCATGTACAATTAGAAGTCTCTAACTCCTGATAAACACACTTTCAGATGTAAAATCATTGGTTTTATGTCTTTGCTACCCCCACTCCTTTATAAATGGCTTCTATTGTCTTTTTAATATATATATTGTCTTTTTCCTTGAGAATGTCATGCATGCTTACAATGTGCTTTGATCAAATCCATCCTCCACTCCCTCCCTTCAAACTCTTCCCAGACTGCCCCTCACTTCATGTGCTCTCTCCCAACTTCCTATAATCCTTTCAAAACCCAGAGTTCATTTAGTATTCCATTGTATGTGTTTTTTAAAAAATAGTTTTTACAGTGGGATTACAAACTATTTCTGGGTTTCCGTAGTATTGAGAGAGTGGTGATAACGCCCCCATTTCTCTTGCATTCTCTTTGCATATAAGCATGCTTTATTGTTATTCATAACTTAAACCATTTTTAAAATGTCACTTCCTTACCATCATACTTAACCGTTGAAACTGTCACTTACATTTCACAAAAATGGAAAGTCCAAATGTCTGCTTCCCCTGGCACACCATTAACCCCACATAGGCAGTCAGTGTGTGCTGTGCTAATATTTGCCCAAGTGTTAATGGGATGATGGCCCACTTGCCCCGGCTGCCTATGAAGCACTTTCCAGCCATAGGATGAGAATTAATGACAGAGCCTCCCTGGTGACAGAGCTAAGCAAGGCAAGGGGCATATAAAAGACAGCTTGCCAGTTGCCAAGCCGTGCATGCAGACTTGGGCTGTGGTTCCTGAACCTCCTGGCTATCGAGGCATTTTCTGATATTGCTGACACTGATCATTAAAGGTAAGGGACATCCTGTGCTTGGAAAGATGGTATTGACTGAAAGAAAAGCAATCTTTGTGTTACCTGTAGGGATTGCTTCAAAAAGACGGTAAAAAGAATAGTGCATTATAAAAGAAATCGTAATGTTGTTTTTAAAAGGAAATTGGGCATTTGGAAACTATTTCAAAGTTGACGAGCATCAGTAAAAAATAACAGAAGACCTTGTAAATTTCACTTTAGAGTTTCTTTGATGGTTCTGATTTAAAACGGCTGCAATCGGAACTGAAGGAAGAAGCTTGACTTCAATGTCATTCTCTTCTCAGGGACCTTGAGAAGCGATGCACATTTCCAAACTGCCAGCTGCTCTCCTCATCCTCTCTGTGGCACTAAACCACGTGAAAGCTACACCTGTCAGAAGGTTGGTAACCTGAAAATCTTGACTTTGTTTGAAAAGTGTGGGGAATTTAGAGTTTCAATTGTACTGTTCAATTTTTAAGCCGGTCCTTCCATGAGCAGTACTTGAAACTGAATGGTTTTCTAATTCTTCATTCTTTAAGGGCAAAGTCAGTAACTGAGGATTGACTGGTAGAACTTCTTATAGACAGGCATGAATGGCGACATTTGTCTGGAAACTCGTTAGAATCTACAGGTTAGCCAGAGTAAGATGTCAGGAAAACTGGCAGGCAGAGATTCCTACTGTTTGAACCCAATGCTGAAAGAAACTGAAGGGATTGAACAAAGCAATTTTTTTTTTATGTCAGCTGGGATTTGGGTGTATATTTAAACTGCCTCTTTTTCCTCTTCAAATGAGTATGGAAGTATCCAAACTTCTGCATCTCCTTTTGGAAATTAAAACTATAAAATGGAGGCAAATGAAAGGCTTTAAGAAGATAAATTTAAGAATTAGTTAAAAAGTAATTTGCTCTTTGAAAGTCATTCCATGCCGTGGCTATACAGAATTATAAAAAGTTCAAATTTGGGCCTCATTCAGTTTTGCCCCATATATTCTTAGGAGACCAAACATCCACTTGTGAACAGCACAAAGAATTAAATTTGCCTTAGAAAAGCATGGGATTTAATCTCTCACTGGAAGTATCGTCATCATCTCTTTTTATTCTCTGGAGTATGTGTTCTTGGGTGAAGGTCTGTGTCAGTGTGCAGACATTTCTGTAGCACCAGCTTGATTAATACCAGGAAACATCAAAGATAGATTTTATTATCTCAAGACTTACCTGGTTTCACACGGAGTTCGCTGAACTGATTGTAATTTTCAATTGGTCTTTTCACGGCTAAAAATAGCTGTAAAGCCAATATAAAGTTTCTAATAAACAGAACAATTGAATCGTGATGGAAAATTTAATGGTATTACTTAATGTGTCTGCTAGTATCTTGATTTTTTTTCTTCCAGTGCATACAGAGATTTTCTCAGCTTCTCTACCAAGTGTGTCTGTGGGTACTCACATCTTGCACAGTGAACTTTACTCTAAAATAGAATAAATCACAGCATTACTGTCTGCCAGATTATTTTCTTGTTTTCTCATAATCATTTATCTTGTGCACACTCACAAGACATCTTTAAAATGTCTGTTAATGCATTTCTTTACATCAGTTCCCTTTTTGGTGATGAGGGACACACACACACACCTAGTTTGATAACTAGGGGCTCCCAGTAGTAGACACCCACCTCTACATATGAATGTTAACGTAGACAAGTCATTAAGAAAAAAATACATCAAGTGGAGGTATCTTCTATTGGCTATGTCACCCTTACCTGCTGCCTCTCAACCTGTTACTTCCTTCTTGTTTGTTCAGTGGAACCAACCATCAGATGGACAAACGGAAGTGCAACACTGCAACCTGTGCCACACAACGCCTGGCAAACTTTTTGGTCCATTCCAGCAACAACAACCTTGGTCCTGTCCTCCCATCCACCAACGTTGGATCGAACACATACGGCAAGAGGAATACAGCAGAGATTCCAAACAGGGAATCTTTGGATTTCTTACTCCTTTAGAGTCAATGTGCTTCTTCATCTCTTGTTACTTTATGTGTAAATATTCTGGTGTAATTTAACAGTGCCTTTTCCATTTCCACTGTGAATGCACAATGATGTGTCCCATGCTTTCTGGCTGTGTGTGTAAATCCTCATCCTAAAAATTGCTTTAAACTGAAGACTGTTCAAGTTCAGGCTGAAGACAATGTCTCTTAACACAACAATGTGGTGATATTTCATTTGTATTTTAATAAATAAAGCTTGCCTAAAGATCAGAGAGTAAAACAGCCCCACTGGTTAGCCTTACAGACCAGGAAGTGGTGACACACAGCTTTAATCCCAGTAGCCACACTAGTTTGCCATAGAAACCAAGCGGTAGTGGTGCACGCCTACAATCCCAGGCCTAGAGAGGAATATACTACGGGAGGAGACAGCACTCAGTCTCATTCTGAGATTCCTAGAGGCAGGATCCCCACTTTGGAATGAGGCAGAAGTAAGAGCCAGGGGCTTACTGTTTTGTTTTTCCGACCTTCAGATCAAGCCCCAATATCAGTCTCTGGGTTTTCAATATTTGTACTACACAGCATGTTCTTGAAATATTTAAAATTTCTTTTTCTAACTTGTAACTTTGTGATTCAAGTTTAACAATAAAGGAGACCATAGGAACATGAAGCTTGACAAGTCATTAACGGTTAGTAGTAAAGTTCTGATTTTGGACATTGGAAAAACAAATATTCTAGGTACCAGTTCAGATGCCATTTCAAAATAAATTAGCAAAATTGTTGCAGGATATTTGATCACACTGTGAACCCCAAGTTTTTGTTATTTATTGGAAAAACCTGTTTCTAGTTGTGGTGTGGCTCAGCCCTACCACACATCTTTAATTTAAGAGCTTTCTGCTTATTGTAAACAGGATTAAATAAAGTCAACCATAAGTCAAGAGGTGGAGCAAGCAACCAGTTGGCAGGAAGTGAACATTAAAAAATCACACAGAGTAAGAGGGAATCAGGAGGATGGATTGCAAAAGGTGCAGGAAGTAGAAGGAAGGGACATTTGGTTTGAAGGGTTTTTGTTGTTTGTTTTGTTTTGTTTTTAGACTATGTAGGAGAAAGGCCTATATCCTTACATTCTGGAACATTAGTGGGGGAGGAAGACCAATCAGGTGTTTGCTCTGCCTCTCTGAGCTAGCAGGCTTTCACCCCAGCATCTGGCTTCTGAGTCTTTATTGGTATTGGTAAAATCGAATGGTTAAGATCTAGTCAAAAACAACACAAAATCTTGTTCTGATTTAATTCAAATAGTTTTTTTAATTCTGCTCTTTAGTGTGCTTGCTGATACTAAACAACTGTTTTGAATGTTAAAGGTGGTTTGTGTCAATGAGAGGTTCACTGTATTTTCTGCTGTGAGTTTTAATGATGTCTATGACTTTATTTTGTTGAATATTTATTCAACCATATTTATATCCAGACTACTTCAAAAGTATCCTGTCTTCAACTAAAACACCATAGATTCTTGGAACTCATGCCTGTATGTCAATTTATTATCTTGGCTAAGTTGGGGTAGTTTCTCTACAAATGGTATGACTCTGTAAATCAATATTACAATCTACATGCTTTTCCCTGACTATAAATAGGAACCACTGGAAATAATATTAATGTATGCAATTGTCTATAATACTACCTTATATTATTTTATTAAAATGAGGTCTCACAATGGAGTCATGGATATCGTGGAATTCATTATGTAGACCATATTAGCCTCAAACTCACAGAGATCTGCCTCCTTCTGCCTCCCAAGTCCTGTGATTAAAGGTGTGATCCATGACACCTGGAAATATTTCTTTAAAAGAAAATAATAGGGGCTGGAGAGATGGCTCAGAAGTCAAAAGCACGGACTGCTCTTCCAGAAGTCTTGAGTTCAAGTCCAAGAAACCACATGGTGGCTCACAACCATGTATGATAAGATCTGATACACTCTTCCAGCATGCATGCAGAACACTGTATACATAATAAATAATAAATATTTAAAAGACATAATATTTTTATTATTTTAGTATTTAATATACATAGGCAATGTATTATGACCATATGTATTCCTTCATTTCCTGCTCCAGTGCTCCTGAACACTCCCAACATGTCTCCCTCCCAACTTCCCAACTTCGTGTCTTCCTTCTTTTTCTCTAAAGGCACTTAGCTTAAATTTCCAAGAAAACAGAAAACAAAACAGAGAATCTCATTCTTAGTGACAATCTGACTTACAGACATGATTTGAACACTGAAATTCCCTTCATGAAGTGTGTCTTACATTACCAAATTAATTCTTTTGCTATTGCTGTTGTTTTTAGTGTTGAGATTAGGAAAAGCTAATTTTGTGAATATTATGGTTTTTGTTTCATATTTAAATGAACAAGCATTTAAATTTCTCTTTGTGATGTGCCACCATTGATCCTACCTTGAAAGTAGACTCCTCATTCCCAGCGTTTCAGGAGGTGTGAGATTTAGCTTATTTCAAAATGTACCACAATAAACTCAATAAAGTTTTATTGTACATCACATCTCTATGTAATAGTATCTATAGTATAAGAAATAATATTATAACCATGCAGTGGTGATGCATGCCTTTTATGCCAGTACTGGGGGAGGGGAGTAGAGGCAGGTGGGTCTCTGAGTTCAAGGCCAGCCTGATCTACACAGTGAGTTCCAGGACAGCCAGGGCTCCAGAAAGAAAGAAAGCCAGGGAGAGAGAAAGAAAGAAAGAAAATTAATTAAACTATGTGTGCTATATAATTCGTTTGTATTATATTTAGGTTTTACATTAGTAAGGGTAATCTAGAGGAACAGATAAGATACACACACACACACACACACACACACACACACAATTATATTCCTGAGCCCTAACTCACTCTTTGCTTTATGGCTGCCATGAGGTGAGGAAAGTTTCTCTGCCACATCCTTCCACTGTGATGTTTCAGCCTCACCAAACTTAGGGAAATCTTTTGTCTTTCTTCATAGATCTATAAATCAAGTCATGAACATTTAAAAAAAAAAGAAAGAAATCAGAAGAGATTGGAAGGAAAGAAGAAACAAGGGTTGGAGAGATGACTCAGCAGTTCTGAGTTGCTGTTCTTAAAGAGGATTCAAGTTTGGTTCTCAGCAACTATATAGGGTAGCTCACAACAACCCCAAATGCAGGACGATACAGCTCCCTTTTTTGGCCTCCACCTGCAGTCATGTGCATAGACACATACATTCACAGAGTAAAATTAGTAAAAATAAATTTTTTAAAAGAAAGCAATGGGATAATATCTAGGTACGTTTCTATCTTCGTTATGTGCGTCATTGTTAATCCTCATAAAACCATTTGATACTAGAGCTTTCATGGAATAACACAAATAACCTGACTCATGTAAGAGCATATAGCTAAAAGCAAAAGCAAAAAAAAAAAAAAAAGATAGGTCCAGAACTACAATTCAGACACTAAGGTCCAAGTAATTTCTATATATTAAATAAAACAGACAAACAGAAATGTTTCTCTCACCCTTCCATTGTGCACTGTAGCTTCTCCTTTGCGGATCTCTGCCTAGTGAGTCTCTTTCTGAGCTGACCCCTAAGTTGGCAAACAACAATAGGTCTAAAATACTAACTCAAACTGTGAAGAGATTCACACTGAGAACAATGGACTTTGCCCAGACACTATGAAATAGGATTTTTTTATATAATCTTATATTTTTAGAACCCAAACTGGAAAAAAAAAAGCTTGAAAAACACTGAATCTAACAAACTTACATACTTCCAACATTGAAAGATTGCTCATAGTGTAAATTTTTCCTTCCAAATTGTAATTATTCTGATGGTGTATTTCAATGATCGTGTGTGTGTGTGTGCGTGAGAGAGAGAGAGAGAGAGAGAGAGAGAGAGAGAGAGAGAGAGAGAGAAGTGATGTGTGTGTGTGCGTGAGAGAGAGAAAGAGAGAGAGAGAGATTTGGGTGGTGGATATATGTGCGTGTGAGTATGGGCACACATGCTACAGTACTTGTGTGGGGGTCAGAGGATAATATTGGTGTCAGTCTCCACCTTCTGCCTTGTGTGAGGCTAGTTCCTCTGTTTGCTGTTTCCCTCAGTGCAAATGGCTTCCAGGGATTCGGCTCTCTCCTCTTCCCATCCACCCACAGGAGTTCTAAGAGTATGGAAGCAACTGTCCAGCTCTACATAGGTCCTGAGGACTCACACTCAGGTCTTCAAGCTTGTGCAGAAATTTCTTTACCCGCTGAGCCCTCTCACCACCATTGTATACATTTGGCTTTTGAGATTGCTGCTTCTGTGCTTGATATAGAACTGGAAAAACTTTCTTTTCTGATTCAATGACCACTTTGATGCTATAAATGCTAACCTCGGGCACCTGACTTCTGTCTCTTCCACACCTCAAACCTGGCATACTCCATGCTCTGACTCATATGTCCTGATCACTCCAAAGAGCTCTTTCCACCTCTGGCATATGCTCAGTTGTACAAATGCAACACATTGTGTGTATGTGGAACCTCTCCTGGCCCATTCAACTCTCCCTTCAATTCCAAGTTAACTGCTCAGTCATTGACAACTGTATATGTAACTTGCTTTTGTATTTGATACTGTCATGGTGATTATGACCCCAAAACTACCTGGGAGAAGTCCACGGTTTCTAACTTATATTTTGATCATTACACTCAGTTGTTATTGCTCTGTCTATCCTGCAAAATTCCTCAGGTCTGAGCTAGGTGAGAGCTATCTATAATCCTCACAATATTTAAGTTCATTGTTTTCACAAAATAAGTGTTTGATGCATATTGGTAGAATTACTATCATCTGTGAATGATGAGTGAATAAATGCAGAAATGCATTTTGGTATAACAATAATGCAGTGAAGTTTTTAAAAAATGTAACTTTTTTACATTCTCTTTCTAAAACAAAGGTAGCAATGCCTTCCTCACATATTTTATTAAGGATTAGGACTAAAATAAAGTACCTGGCATGTCTTTTGTGTTTAATCAGCAATGGCTATTTCAGCCATGATGACTGTCTAAACAAAGAAAGGGTAGGGTGGCTTGGCATTGCGGAGTGAACTTCTGTGGCTGAAGAATGGAAACCTGATAAAGGTGGCAGCCTAACTGGGCATAAAATAATATTGGAGAAAGCCCTGAAGATAAACAAAGAGAGAAATAGAACGACAATAATCCACCTACCACCAGATCGCTTCCTGCCCCAAAAGCCAAGTGACACAAAGACGTCTGTGCTGTACAATTACATCTAGAATTACAAAAATTTGACAGAACCATATAAGATCCAGGCTCTGCAAATCCACCTGCTTCCCTGTGGGAACATTCCTGCTGTTCTCTAGAACAAAGGCTACGCACCCCAATCCTAGCCCTGAAAATCCTCGTTATAAGCAGATTAGAAGAGTAGGAGGACGCAACTTAAGTCGGCAGAGATTTTACCACACGCCTTGACTACTTTTCTTAGTGCTGTGATAAAATGCCCTGACATAAGGCACTTGCGGGAGTGCGTGTTTGTTCTGGATTGCACTTCCAGAGAAGGTCAGGTCATTGTGGTAGGGAAGTCAAAACAGCAGGAGCTTATAGCAGCTGGTCATGTGACTGATCACACAGCATCAGCAGTTGGAGACAGCAGGAGCACTGGCTGCTTGTGTTCAGCTCATTTTCCCTGCTTCTATAGTCAAGAATCCCATCTTAGTTAGGGTTTCTAAGGCTGTGGCGAAATCATGACCTAAAGCTGAGAGGGAAATCAGAGAAACATTTCACCTTTCACAATAGCTACAAATAACATAAAATATCTTGGGGTAACACTAACCAAAGAAGGAAAAGACTTATTTGACAAGAACTTTAAGTCTTTGAAGAAAGAAATTGAAGAGGATACCAGAAAATGGAAAGATCTTCCATGCTCTTGGATTGGTAGGATCAACATAGGGTTAGGGTTAGGTTAGGGTTAGGGGTTAGGGTTAGGGTTAGGGTTAGGGGTTAGGGTTAGGGTTGACAATCCTACCAAAGGCAAACTATAGATTCAATGCAAACGCCATCAAAATCCCAACAAAATTCTTCACAGACCTTGAGAGAACAATAATCAACTTTATATGGGAAAACAAAAAACCCAGAATAGCCAAAACAATCCTATACAATAAAGGAACTTCCAGAGGCATTACCATCCCTGACATCAAACTCTATTACAGAGCCACTGTAATGAAAACAGCTTGGTATTGGCATAAAAACAGAGACATTGACCAATGGAATCAGTCCAGGAGTGGGCCCACCCACCATTGGCTGGACCCTTCTACATCAATCACTAATTAAGAAAATATTACAGCTGAATTGTATGGATGCGTTTTCTCAATTAAGGTGTCCTCGTGGATGATTCTAGCTTGTGTCAAGTTGATATAAAAACCTAACCAGCATAACATCCAAGGAATTTGGGTGGGTCTTCCCACTTCATAATCTAGTCAAAATAATCCCCACAAGCATGCAGAGGCTGAACTTCCAGGTCATCCTACATCTCATTAATTTGACAACTGAGATCGCACCACCTATATAACAAACTGTTAACAAATTAACCTTATTTTAAGTTGGTTCCATGATCAGGCATTATAAAAAGAGAAATGGAGTCCATCAAACATGTGAAGTTAATTTTATGTATATGTGTATTGTTGTGCATGTGTATTTCAATCTATCGATTGATGATAAATAGACAGAAAAACGACAGATAGGTATGAGTAAATATTTAAATCTAGGCTGTATGTCAGGTCCTGTCTCATGGGGTCTGTACATTCATAAGAAAGGGAGTGTGTATTGAGGAAAGAAATAGACAAGTGGCAGAAGAAAGAGTGGGGAGGGCTTCCAGCGGATACTGTAAAGCCCCGAGTTTATTACTTTCAGTCCGTCTATGCCCCAATCAAATGGGAGGGCACAAGACTCCCATGATACAAAGAAGAAGCAAGCATAACTACCTCCTTAAATCTCAAAACACCTGGTAACTACATGCTAAGCCAAGCATCCTGTTTGGCCTTTGAGGAGCAAAGCATCCAGTAGCCACACCTTGGTCAAACATCCTCAAGGAACGAGAATAGGTCTGAACTCTCAGACCTTTACTCAAGATGGATTGGATCCAAAACTGTGAGCCCTCATAGCTCTCCACACGGCAGAAAACATGTGTTGACTCTTAAAACAGGGCAGTTTTTTTAAATCGATTCTCTGCTGGACATGATGGTTCACACCTACTACGCCAACACTTGGGAGGCTGAGGCAAGAGGATTGTTTAAGGCAGGCCTGCCTGTGCTTTCCGGAAAGACCTGCCTCAAAACAAAACCAAGGGACTGGTGTGGAGGGATGAGGATTAATTTCTGATACATAGAAGAACTTTAAAATCCAAGAGTCTCTAAAAGAAACATCCCTCTGGCAGGGGAAATTCTTACCAGGGAGTAACTGAAGTTAGTTAGCAGGTAGCTAAAAGCTGTAAAGGGAAGGATAGGCACAAGGTACAGGATAAATGATGAAGGAAGGGTCCAAATGAGCTGAAAGAACAAGAAGAAAGCACTAGGAAAAGGCACCAAGGAGTCCTGACCACTTCCCAACATCTCTGCACAGCTCTGGGTTCTGCACACCTTCCCAGCCATTTTGTTTCACATAAGCAGGCATGACACAGACTGACAGCCTCTCTTCCACTCTGCAATTGTAGATCCTGAAATTCTAACCTTGGGGTGCAGATGATCTGTCTGGAGGAGACAGGGAAAAGGCAATAGAAGCTAATTCACTTCTCTGAGGCTCCCTCCACAAGGTGAGAGAGTCTTGAGCTGTGCCTAGGAGCCCCTAAGCCCTTTCCAGAATGGTTCCTAGAGAATTAAATACTGAGGGGTGAAGTGGCTGAGAAACAGGACTAGCCCTTGGAGTAGGAAAAGATTCCAAGTCTGGCTCTAGAGTTTTATTTGGTATTGAGTTTATTATTTACACAGAAGTTTCTACCTAAGTGTATTCAGCTTTCCAGGTATTAAAGCAAACAGCAGATTTTCTATTAAGATGGTAAAGAGTCAAAAGTCAGATACCAATAAGGCATTAAAAGTAATAATAGTCTGGCCACTGGCATGCTGAGCAAAGGGCATGCTGAGAGGTGCAGGCTTTGAGAACAAAGCAAGGCTCTCTCAGCATCCTGGGCATGTTTTCAAGCCTTGTGTACATTCCTAACATTCTTTGGCTTCAGTTTCTTCCTTTGTACGTGAAATAGTGATGTGCACACATACATGTAAAGAAATGAGAAGACAAGACACAGTACAGCAGAGGCCATCAGTAAATAACACTTGACAGGATAACAGCACATTTTTGCACTTTTGGAAAATTGTGGAATTGTTCAAATCATGGAATGTTGAAGAAAAATATCAATCAACAGTTTTCATGCTTGGTCCCAGCCTAATTCCAAGTCTTTTGAGCAAAACAGTAAGAAAGAAAGAACACTCATAGGTCAAGATGTTTTAGGAGATTCTAATAGTTACATCTGGTAAAATGCTGCAGGCCTAGGTTCTGGAATATATCTGGATGAGAAGCAACCTCGCTACACCTCATGACTGTAAGCATACACTGCAGTTCAATGGCTACACAGGGTGGCTGTTTTTAGACACAACATGCTGAGCTTCCCTCACCTCCCTTTCAGGTTCTCCTTTGGGTAGGTTAGCTGCAGGGACTGAATCATCCAAGATGAATAATAACTGTATTACCTCCCACAAAGAGCTTCAGTAACTTGAAGTAAATTATTTTTCTATCTATGAGACCTGAAGGTAACAGGATATGAAGTTGACTCATTTAAAAATCCATCCTCATCATTCTGGTCACGCTGTGCTTTGCTTATTGTAGATGTAGCCTCAGAAAAGCTTTATGGCATTTCTCTTTTTTATGACCACCCATGAAAAAGAAAATCTTTTTTCTAATGTTTTGTAGGGACATATGAGTTTGTAGGAACAAACTCTCAGGTAAGTGAGACTGGCTGCCTAGCTAGCCCCAGGACGCACGCAGCCGCACCTCTCCACCATGACAAAGCCATGCTACCATACCTGGCTCTTTTCTAAGTGGACTCTGAGAACCAGACTCGGGTTCCTCCTGTTTGTAAGGTGAGCACATTGCCAGATGAGCTGCCTCCCCAGACTCAAGGAGGACATCTTTACATACATACATATATACATATACATATACATTAATTAAATTTATAAATAACTGAGTTTATTCATTTATGTGCATCCTGACCGAAATTCCCTCTTTCTTCTTCTCCCATTCCCTCCCCCATCTCCCTCCCACCACCATCCACCCACAATCCACTCCACTGCTCATCTGAGTCTGTTCAGAAAGGGGCAGGCCTCCCATGGGTGTCAATAATAGCATGGCCTACCAAGTTAAGATAGGACTAAGCTCCTTCCCTTGTATTAAGACTGGGCAAGGCAACCCAGCATTAGCAATAGGTTCCTGAAAGTCAGCCAGTGTCAGGTGCTTCTACGATAGAAATCCCACAAGTAGACCAAGATACACAATTGTCACACATATGTAGAGAGCTTCGGTTGGTCCCATGCAGTCTCCCTAGCTATCGGCTGCAACTCCTGTGAGCCCGTGTTAGTTGTTTCTGTGGGTTCTCTTGTGATGACCTTGACACCTCTTCCCTGCCCCCTGCCCACTCATACAATTCTTCTTCCCTCTCTTCAACAGGATTCCCGGAGCTCAACCCAGTGACTGGCTGTGGATCCCTGCATCTGTTTCCATCAGCTGCTGGATGAAGGTTCAGAGAGGACATCTTAACACAGAGAAATCCAGCAATAACTTAGTGAACGATCAATGTTCTGACTAGAAAATGGAAAATGGTCTGATGTCTGAGTTCTTCTTTATATGTGTATAGTTTTTTCCCTTATGGAAATACAGGAAAACATCATTTTCACAGAATCAAAGCTATATTCATGAAAGTGCATATTTCTGTAGTGCACTATAGTGCATGATGACTTCAACTATTAAGTATCCATACCAATTAGCTTCATTGAACACCAAGATTTGCAGGCTAGAGACCAGGAGCACACATACAGAAATGATATGTCACTAGAACATTTTAAAAAGATATTTTTTACAGAGAAGAAAGACTTCCTCTGAGATTTACATAGCATTACCTCAAATGTTGTTTAAGAGCTTTATATAACTTTTAAATCACATAAAGAAACCTTCTGAGTTAGAGAAGCATACAATGATCCCACACATCCATACCTGGGAATTTTTCAATCACATAAAGAAACTTTCTTGGTAGAGGAAGCTTACAATGATCACACACATCCATACCTGGACATGTGCAATCTGTCCAGTTTCCAAGTTATTCTCACTTGGTTGTATTTTATGTGTGCAAATAAGAACTTTAGACTCATTCTATGGTATCTAAAATAGGGAGGGAGAATGGAAACTTGTATAAAAGATTTTTATCAAGACAGGGTCTCACTTCTGAAGCCTAGACTGGCTTTGAACTCTTAGCCATGCTCCTGACTCAGCCTCCCAAATGCTGGATTTACAGGAAAAAGTCGCCAGACCTGTCCTTAAAATTTTTGAAAGGTTTTTATAGTTTAAACAGTTTGCAAAATAGCTGAGGTACAGGAAGCTGTGGGAGAATGAAGACATTTCTTGCCTACCAATGCTGAGTCCCAACTGACTGACCATTCCCATCCATGGTCTCATATTCTTTTCCTTCCATTCAGACATTCATACCAAATACATGTTTGACTATCCAAGATGCTGCAGGTATCATGTCCACATTTGCCATAAGTAACATTTACAGAAATGGTTTGCAAATACAGCTATCTTGACCAAATGAGCCTGCTTTATGTGGTAATGTCAGAAGATAGCCTTGACCTTCTCTCTCCAACGTGAGCACTGGGTCACTTCTATTCCTGATTCTCAAACCAGCCTTGATACTTTCTGTTGGTTTCCAAAGGACGAAGAGGACATAGTAGAGAGAGAAGGCTCAGTGGTTAAGAGCACTGGCTACTCTTGCAGAGGATCTGGGTTCAGTTCCCAGCACCCACAAAGAGGCTCACAACCATCTGAGTCTCTATGAAAAAAACTACTGCATCAACTCATGGTTACAACTTTCAGGGGAGGCTTTGGTGAAACAGACATATCATCCCTGCCTTCCCTGGCTGAAGCCAATGTTTAAATATGGCTCTTTCTGTTCATGATAGCATTAGTGGGAGCTGTGAAGATCCCAGCCCTTCTTCTTCACCAGCATCTCCTCTGGTTGTTACAGGCCAGGAGCCATGTGACTTCTTCGGAGGACAAGGCCTGAGACTAGCAGGAACAAGTTCTCCTTTTGGCAAGGCCTGGAAGAATTTAACGCATTTTTGGCAAGGCTGATGAATAGTTGTCTATATAATTCTGGGCATGACCCTAGGAGCGTATGTGCTACCCACTCTCCTTGCTTTCCTTACACAAATATCTTGCTAGCTGCCTCTAGTTTCACTTCCTTAGAGTTATAGATGAAAGGGCTATTGCATTAGGGAAACTCCCATGATGACTCTCCTCTGTGTGAGCCAGAGGAGATGTTGTTAAAAACACACAGTGAACCTGATTCAACTCCCAAAGCCTTTGATGTTTGATGTGCAACCATAAATTCAGGATTCTCAAAAACAGGACATTGCCTTTCCAACACACCTGTGACTAGCCTGGAAGAAGTCACAGTAGTTCATGACATTACGAATCTCTAAAACTGTTTTGGAGAGAATGATTTTAACCACAAGAGTCTAGGAGAAATGCTAATCATAGATGATATCAAGAGTTAATGGGAACATTCTAGGAACAGGGAATGATGAAACAGAATCCTAGAAACCCACAATGCCCTCATTTCTATAGCTGTGCCAAAACTGTAGGAGTCAACACTCCTTCTTTTCTTGCAGAAAGGAAGGGGACATGAACACAAGAGATAAGCAATGCCAACTGTTAGCAATAGGCTTTTATGTTATGTAGTTTGCAGGATGATAGGAGAAAACCTGGTTCCCTCATAGGAGACAGAGTAGAATAGAATGAAGAATGAATTGGTTCAGCCTTGGCTGATGAGTTGAATATGAGAACTCAGATTTGACCAGAGGTAAACACTAACCTTTATAGGCAAAATTCTCTTTCATTTTACGTGATGCTGTAACCGTAAATGCTGCCAATCAGGCACACTGTTCTACCTGTAGGTGCCTAGTCAGAAAACTTCCTTTGTTGCTTGCTGTACTGCTTATGCTTCTAATATTAAAACTATGAACCAAGTAGGTAATGGTTACTGGTGGGAAAGTTGGGGGACGGAAGGAGAATGAGATATGGGAACAAACTGGCAATTATTATAACCATTATTAGAAATTTAAGGAAACAAATATGGTTGGGAAACTGTGCATGCAAACTGTCGAAACTGTGTTAATAAAAGTGGCTCTGGGTATCCGGGCCACTCGTTTGAAACACATGGTCAGTTTTCTTCTTTCCGCAGACTTCACACACCCATCCCAGGTCATCAGACCCTTTAGGAGCAAAGCTCCTAGCAGCTGCACACAATTCCTCCTGCAGTTGTAGCTATAGAATGCTTGCTCTTGAGGTTTCATCACTATACCATACAATTCAGCTCTTGTCTAAGATAGCCCCAAACTGCTACCAGTCATCCCTCTGGTCCCAACTGGAAAAGGGAACCTTTTAAAATACAGACTCTGTTCATGAAGCTGGACAGATGGCTCAGCAGTTAATAGCCCTGGCTGCTCTTACAGAGGACCCAGGTTTGATCCCCTGCACCCACATGGCAGTTCACAACTATGTGTAACTCCAGTCCTAAAGGGTCCAACATCCTCTTCTGACCTCTACGTGCACACAGAGACATGCATGTGGACAAAACACCCATTCACATAAAATAAACAAACAAATAAATAAAATCTTAAAACTAAATATATTCCTCTTCATTTCACCTGACGGCTGCATCAGTCCTACCCATTTTTAAATATGGCATTCTTTGTATCCCAGGAAAGCCTCAAATTCACTAGCTGAGGATGACTTTGAACTTCTTTAATTAAGATTTTGATTATTTTTGTTTTATGCATATGTGAGTTTTGCCTACATGCATGTCTCAACAGCATATGCATGCAGTATTCATAGGGGCCAGAAGAGAGCATTAGATCCGCTGAACTGGAGTTAGAGACAATCGTGAGTCACCATATACTACCGGCAACCAAACCCTGTCTTCTGGAAAACTGTTTATGGAAAAGTCAGTGCTCTTAACTGCTGAGCCATCTCTCCAACTCTGACCTTAACCATCTGATCTTCCTGCCTCCTCCTCTTGAGTGCTGAGAAGACAGGTGTGCTGGGCTTCAAATTCAGGGCTCCCTGCATGTTAGGCAATTACTCTACCAAATGAGCTAGAGTCCAGACCCAAAATTTGGTCTGGATTCCTTAATGGATGCCCGAGTCTGACACCAGTTGCCAGTGTCTTTCAAACTGCAGGAGACACATATAGACACTCAGAGTATCAGGCTTACTGGGCTTGAGTTCAGGAGAAGGAACACTGTCATTGCGTCATGGAGCTAGGAACACAAAACAGTTCAATTCTCACTAAAAATAATCCCCATCTCTTTGAACACAGGGATCTTACAAAATTCATTCATTCATTCATTCGTGTGTATATGTTGCTAGGTAGAGGTCCAAAGACAATTTGCAGGAATCAGTTTTTTTCCTTACACCGTGTAGGTCACAGGGTTTGAACTCAAATCCCCAAGTTGGAAGCAAAATTTCATTTCCAGTGAGCCATTTTGCCAGCCCCAGAAAACCCATTTTGTCTACTAGCTTTATAAGCTCACTGATAGTCTAAAGACCTGTGTTCTAACTAAGATATGTGAATATTTAGGACTCACATTTCCCACATGGGCATTAATAAGTCTAAGGAAATTCATTTTCAATTTCTTTCCCATAAAACACTGATAAAACCAATTTGAAATGTGCCACAGTTTAGACAGTTTTTCTGTCTTCCCATCCTCCTCTTGCATAATTTCTTCTCCCACATTTCAGATGAAAGGCTTATCTCTCACCTTCTGAAATGTTCATTCTTTCCTTTCCCTTTATCAAAGAATTCACTCTGTTTTTTCCCCAGGGAACATCCCATGAAGCCAGGCTTCCTGTAAGTGTCCTATGTAGTGGGAGCCAAATACTTTTTCTTTGTAGTTAATTTTCCTACTGGGGATTACATCGCATTCTTAAAAGCATAATACCTACGTGTTTGTAGAAGGAAGGCAAATGTTCTCCAAAGCCATTGAAGTGGCAACACCCTAAACCTTAGGGATCTGTTTCCTTTGTTTACAGTGGATAGTCCTGCTTAGAGGATGATAAACTCTCATTTTTTAAACACTATCAAATCATGAAGAAAATGTCTCATCAGTCTAGATGCAAAATTCTCCAAAAGCAATTTTTCAATTTGTCTTAAATCTGTGTTGAAGCCTTTCAGAGACTTCCAGATTTAAAAAATTAGAAGTTGATAGAAGAAAATAATGAAAAATGTGGATCTACTGCACAATGATCCAATAACACACAGGTTTAAAAACGCTATAGACAGAGTAAAAATGGTGTCATGGGGAAATGTCTGAAACATATATGAAAAGCAAAGTTTGTGACTCTAATGTGGGAGAAAAAAATCTTGTAAATGGGAAAGAAACACATGGGGAAATGACCCAAGTGACGATTTACAGGGGTGACAAGGTGCTGAGGAAATGTGCCCCAAACAACAGATGCTCTGGCTTTACACAGCAAATGAAGGAAACGGAAAGATGCCCAACACCCAGTGTCAGCGTGTGGAGTGGTGGGGCTGTGAACCGCAGGACACCAGGCTTCTGTGATCTCACATTGGGGGACACACCTGTTGTCCCCTAAGGACTAAGGCGGATTTAGATATACGTGCTAACACAGAAAACTTTCCAGGATGCAGCATTAAATGAAGATAGCAACAAATCCTGCATATCAAATGGTCTTAAACTCATGAAAGAAAGGAAGCATGTCTACGGTTACATGTAATGACATATGCTTTCATACGTTCTTGGTGAATACAGAAAGAAATATGAAGATAACCAGCAACTGGCTGTGCTTTTATTCCTGTTTGTTTTAAAGTAATTGACTTGTTTTCTCATTTTAAACAGAAATGCATGTGTGCGTGACTGTGGCCAGCGTGTGTGGACAGTGTGGGTGGTCATAGCTCCAGGTTTAGACTTGAAGGGTATGAAGAAAGCAAGACTTGTAGGAGTTCAAAAGACGGATGCAGAGTAGCTGGATAAAGGGGGAGAGGCCTCTTCCAGGACACTGACAAAGCAGACAGAAAACACAGAAAACAACACTGCTGAGATTCAGTTAGATTCTCTCCTAATCCACTAAACCACTTGTAGCTACACATTTAAAAACTCCAGGTACACCAGACTTTGTGTGGAAACAAACAAACAATCATGCTGCATTGCACAGAAGAAATCCAATACTGAATATGTTGCTGTTGCTGTCAGGAATTTAAAGACCAAATATTATAAAACTCAAGGAATCTTAAATTTATAATTTAGGATTAAATCTACCTTGCGTTTTCCCAAGCAAAAAATTGCTGGATTTCACCCACAACAACCAGAGGAAATGAGCGACTTTTACCTGACCATTCTTCACCATTTCCATTGACAGGGGCTTCTGCTCTGTAAATGCATCAACGCTGCTGTAAATTACCTACTGCGTGACTGACTGGAGAGTAGCCCTGCAGAGTGCAGGCAGGAGCCGCCTGCTCCTTGGAGAAGCAGAGGGGTAAATAAAGGGATCTTTGTTTACATAACTTTTAATCCTTTGTTAAAGTTTCTTTGGTTCTGAGGGTTGCATAAAACAGGTTATAATCTTGGAAACAGACTCCAAGATTAGCCACTTGGTGCCTGGGACTCCTCCTTCTTGAGCTGTGATTTCAGTTAACTCCTCAGTGGCCTTGGCTCCCATTGGAATATCTTGTCAAAAGACCACAGAGAACTCCCTGCTGTTACTTCGTGTTACTGGCTCTCAGATTGTCTTTGTTTTCTTTTCTGACTAAGAAGCCTTTAATAAGCCTCCTGTACATTGATAACTGCCCACTCGATGAATAAAGACGTGCACAGAGGCTTGGAGAGCTAGCCAAACAGAAAAGTATAGGTTTGGCACAGTGGACAGGTGGCTTCTGTGTCTCCATCAGTTAAAGAATCAAAGGACAGAGAAATTAGTCAGCATATCCCTGGGCAAGCCCTGCAGACTTCTTATACAGGAGAGGAACCCCCAAAGCAGCAAACCATCAGCTTTAATGGATTTGAGGTTTTCTTTGCGTTTAGGACACCCTGCTTAGCAAGTCACCCTCTTCCCCTTTTCCTCTGTCCTAAAGATGTCTTCATACCCCTTCTCCAGCAGAGATAATGTTTCTGCTTCTGGAATTGTTGATTGGCTGGGGTAAAAATAGGTCCTCCAACCTCCTCTGTGCTATGTGGTGTGGCCAGTATGGAGAAACCCACAGCATGTGAAGAAAGTGGGTTGTGTTTTAGAGTAATAGAAACTTACTGCTGGAGACAAGGGCCAACATGAAAAGTGGGGTAAGAAAAGAATGGGAGGGAGGGAGGGAGGGAGGGAGGGAGGGAGAGAGGGAGGGAGAGAGAGAGGGAAGGAAGGAAGGAAGGAGGGAAGGAAGGAATGAGAAAGAAAAATTTACTACCTATTGCTGGGGGCAAAAAGTAATTTTTTAAAAAAAAAAAACTCAGTGGAGTTGTGCCCCCTTTCTCCCATCCTCAGTGCCCATGGCCTCATATCTGACTTTGATCTCCAAAACCTACCTTTCCAAAGCTGGTGTGCAGGCATACACACTCGCAATGTCAACACTTGAGCAGAGTCAGGAGGATCCTGGTACTGGCTGTAGAACCAGCCTCACCTACTTGATGAGAGACCCGTCTCAAAAACCAAGGTGCCTGAGCAATGGCACCTAAAACCAGCCCCTGGCATCCACGAGAACACATGCCCGCATTCACATGAACAGGGACAGACACACACAAAAGTATAAAAAAGAAAAAATGAAGATAGCAAAGAGATGCTTGGCGTCAGGTCCCCAAAGAAACCGGAGACAAAGGCTCACTCAGTACCTGTGGTTCCCCCCAGCACTTCCCAACCCTAACTTAAACCTTTCCAACCCAGGGCCTGAGCTTCACTTTCCTTCCCCCAGCTTCTCTGAGCCCTCAGCTGTTTTGGCTCTGTGCCCCCTTGGTCTCTTGGTCCATGCGCCTCTTTTCTTCTTCCTCTTTTAGTGCTCCTCTCTTTTCTTTCCCTCTCACTGCCCCTGCCATGGCCCTGTTCAATCTAGATCCTTCCAGATGCCTCTGGCCATTCTCCCCCTCATATCTACAAATAAGCCTTCTCCTCAACCACACCTAGGAACAGTCATGTCCTCAATCTCATTCACTTAGTAGTTAAGTGTACTTGTTGCTCTTTCAGAAGATCCAAGTTGGGTTCCCAGCAGCCACACTGGGCAGCTCACAACCTCCTGTGACTCCACCTCCAGGGGATCTGATACCCTCTTCTAGTCTACTTGAAAGCCAGTGGCACACATGACATTCATTGACATGAGTAAAGAAAGCATTTATAATACAATGAAAAGGATGTGCATTAAACAAATGCTCGGTTTCAGTGTAGCTGGAGAGGCTAAGACAAGCTTACTAGGAATGAATGGAAGGGTCGAGTGGATGCAGGCAGACACCCATTGCCCAGGATGCTGCTGATGTTTGTGAGCACCAGGTTATCTTGAGAGCATCAGCACTCACAGATTAGTGAACCAGTGAGTTTTCTAGCTAGAGTGGGCCAGAACCTGTGTCAGTCCACGAGATGGTCACTCTCCAGGGAAATTTAGGATGAAAATAAAAGTGGATTGATATCTTAAGGTGAGAAATATGACATGCTACAGGTTGTTTAAAGGCTTGACACATTCCATCTCTAATATTGACTATTTGTCATTTGGGGCTAGCTAATTAGCCTGTGTTTTTAATTTTTTTTAAAGATTTGTATGCTTGTATGGCATGTGTGTGTGTATGTGTTGTAGGGAGAGGGCCCCTTGTTTGTCCCGGTCGCCCAGCTAGCTTACCCCCGAAATAACCACACAGAAACTGTATTAATTAAAACACTGCTAGGCCCATTAGCTCTAACTTCTTATTGGCTGACTCTTACATCCAGTTTAACCCATCTCTATTAATCTGTGTATTGCCACGTGGCAGTGGCTTACCAGGAAAGATTCTAACCATCCGTCTCAGGTGGAGGATCCATGGCTTCTCTCTGACTCTGCTTTCTTCCTCCCAGAATTCAGTTTTGTTTTCTCTGCCTACCTAAGTTCTGCCCTGTCAACTAGGCCAAGGCAGTTTCTTTATTCCACTACCTCCCAGCTGGACTGGGACTGAATGAGCATATGATCAAACCAGACACTCTGAATGTGGCAGCGAAAGTTGGCAGATAGAGAACCCATCAACAATGACACCAGGACCTATCTCTTCTGCATGTTTTATCTCTTTGAGAACCGAGTCTTTTTGAATGCACTCCTTCCTAGGCCGGGAGGGAGGGAGGTGGGCCTTGGACTTCCAACAGGGCAGGGCACTATGCCCTCTTTCAAGGAAGAAGGGGGAGGGAGGAGGGGTGGGGAGGTAGTGGGAGGGGACCAGGAGAAGGGGAAGAAAGGTAAAAATTTTATTTCTTTAATTATGTTTTTGAATGGAAAAAATAAAACAAAACAATGTAGGAAAAAAAAAGAAAATTAAAAAAAAACAACAACATAATTGTTATCCTTAAACTGGCCTGGTTATTTCCCATATCGAGCTCGTTCGTAACACTTCTATTTTTTTACTTCAAAGCCACCACCACAGATTGCTGAGATTGTACATTCAACACAAATTTGCTGAGTACTTACCTAAGGCCAAATGTTTGTCCGAGTGCTAGAGATATTAATAAGCAGCAGCATCAATGAGCCTATCTGTGAGCATTGTTTGTTCTGCTTGAAGGGAGAAAGAAAATAAGTAAGAAATTAGAATATTTTTGCTACATCTTTTTAATAAATATATTTAAAAGCTGCGAGGAGTGGATAAACACACACGTTTGCACAAGGAGATATAGATAGATAGATAGATAGATAGGTAGATAGATAGATAGATAGATAGATAGATAGATAGATAGATAGATAGATTTGTTTACTTATTTTATTTATATCCCCTCCCTCCTCTCCTTCTAGCCTGCCACTCCTCTCCGCTCCCATCCCCCAATCTATTCCTCTGTTTCTGTTCAGGAAAGGGCAGGTCTCTGAGTATTAACAAAACCTGGCATATAAAATTGCAGTAGGATTAAGCACTGCCCCATGTATTAAGGCTGGGCAACGTGACTCAGTCTAAGGAGTATGGTACCAAAAGTCAGTAAAGGAGTTGGAGACAGCTCCTTTTCCCATTGTTAGAAGTTCTACAAGAGGACCAAGCTACACAACTATAACATATATACAGAGTGCCTAGTTGTTCATGCAGGCTCCCTAGTTGTTCAATATCTGTGGGCCTCTATGAGCCCAGATAAGTTGATTCTGAGAGATTTCTTGTCATGTCCTTGACCCCTCTGGCTCCTACAATCCTTCCTTGCTCTCTTCTGCAGAATTCATCGAACTCTGCCTAATGCTTTGGCAGAGTCTGCATCTGTTTCCATCAGTTGCTGGATAAAGTCTCTTGTGATGACAATTGGGCTAGGCAACAATCTGGTCACAGAAAGATGGCCAATTCAGACTACGTATCCGCTATTGCTAAGAGTCTTAGCTGGGGTCATCCTTGTATATTCCTGCGATATTCCCTTGCACTGAGTTTTTACCTGACCATGAAATGCCCTCCTTTTCCAGTAGTCTCCTTCAGTACCCTCCTTCTTCATCTTCACCTGCTCCCCAACCTGATCAGTCATGTTCTCATCCCACCAGCCCTCAGTTCACTCATGAAATCTCTTCTATTTCTCCTTCCCAGGAGATTCAGGAGTGCCCCCCCATGAACCCTCCTTGTTACTTAGTCTCTCTGAGTCTGTGGATTTTAGCACAGCTATCCCTTATTTTACAGTTAATATGAACTTCTGAGTGAGTACATACCATGTTTGTCTTTCTTGGTCTGGGATACCTCAGTCAGGATGATTTTTTAGTTCCATCCATTTGCCTGCAAATTTCCTGGCATTCCTTTTTTAACAGCTAAGTAGCACTCCATTGTGTAAATGTACTATACTTTCTTAACCCATTCCTCAGCTGAGGGGCCTCTAGGCTGTTTCCAGGTTCTGGCTCTTACAAATAAAGCTGCTATGAACATAGTTGAGCAAGTCTGTTGCACAAGGACACGTAACAAAATCAGATGGAAACTATTTCCAGTTTCCTTTGGTCTCAGATGTTACCATTCCCATTCATCATCTGCTGCTCTAAGATCTCTCACTTCCCTTCTTCCATCATTTCCAGAGAAACAGACCCCCAAATGCCTGCACAGCATCAAGGTCCATGGGTGATGCTGGGCACTGCTTTCAGAGTGGGAGGCTGACTGAGCTCTCCAGTCACCTCACACAGAGTAGACTTGCGATTTTCCACCTTTCACCTCTCTCCACAGGCTGGAGGGTTTTCTCTTCTCTGGTCTGAAAGTTAACATTTCCTGAATGCTTCTGTGCTCAGCCAGATGAGGAGCCCATGAGTGCTAACTGCTTTTTTCAATCCTCTCACTGTCAGGGAGTGGCTACTGTCACGTCCCACCTTTGCAGAGGACTGAGTATAGACAGGCCCTGATGGTCCCAAGATCACACACCTTGTAAATGCATGGTGAGTGTTTAGTCTGGTTTCAGGGTTCTACACTGTGATCCTTCTGGGTAACTGAATAAAATAGCTGCCATTTAATTAGCAAAAGGGGTGGTGAATGCCTTTCAATAATCTTGTAGAGAATTGCATGTGCTCTTTCCTTCTTCTGTTGCAACTTTGGCAAACCATCTCTTAGAACTGCAAAGCCTTGGAGGACCATGCTCAGGAAAAACTGGTGGCAGGCTATGCATTCATATATGACATCTCTCTTCAAAAGAAACTCTAACAAATTTACCTCTGCCCAAAAAATTAGGTCTTCCCCCTGCCTGATGCCCTCCTCCTACCGGGCTCCTTCCTCTGAAACATTATCAACTTCTGACAATGTCCCCCCAAAGATCTGAAGACAGGATTTAACAAAATGGCCTGTGAAAGGCACAAGCGTTGTGGAAAAATCAAAATGATGGGACTAAGTGGCGAGGAGGTAACGCTGCACAGTGGTCTGGGAAGGCTTGAGAGGAAACGATGCTTGTACTAATATGAGTATAAAGAGACGCGGGTACTTAGACGTCTAGAGACAGCGCCGGCCACCTGTGTGGAACTGTGGGCACAAAGGCTTGAGGGAGAAGGCAGCAAGCACCTACGTCTGACAAGAAAGGCACTGTTGCTGAAGGAGACTCACCAAGGAGCCAAGAGACAAGAAATGGGAGCGGTGAGCACAGGCCAGGTGACAGTAAGAACCACACCATCTGAATCAAGTTCCGAGACTACTAAGGAGGGAAGTGACCTGATTCAATTTTTATGGTTTCGTTTTGGATTTTTTCCTATAGTTGGCTTTTTCAAAAAAATGTTATTTTTATTGGCTGTAGGGGTTTTCTGGTGGCATCTTTAGGGTCTTTCACATATAGAATCATATCTGCAAAGAAATATAAATTGACTTTTCACTTTCTCATGTGTAACTGTCTTTCATAGTGTTAGAAGGCACTATGCATGCTACTGGGAGAATCAAATAATCACCAATCACACCCAACTGTGAACCCTGTGAGTTGCAATATTGACTGGCCTGGCAAGACAAATCCACTGGTGCAACAGGGGCATGAAGATCATGGGAGTAACCAACCACTTTCTGACTGGATTTGAGGTACCCTCCACAAGATGAAACTCATACCTGGCTTCATTACTGGGCTAAGAACCTATAACTAGACAGGCCATAGACCCTAGGGGAGAATCTACTTACTACTGCTGTGTTGTCAAACCAACTCCTGATGAGTTATCATTATACCCACAGATAAAAGAATCTTTCATCCTTCAAATGAGAAGCTCCTGTTTGCAGTAGATCGTGGTTAGCACAGAGATCCACAGCTGACCAAGATGCAGAGAATAAAAGGGACTGCAGAATGCTCAGCTCTAAAGGGAACATATATACTGCACCACACACACACACACACACACACACACATATGCACACACAACAGGGAGCAAGGCTCATTGCAGAAGAGGAGGTGGAAAGAGTGTAAGAGCCAGCAACAGTGATTGACTACAAGGAAAGGAAACAGCATCTTCCACCTACAGTAGGGCAGCTACACATGGGAACTCAACAGCCATTACAACAGCATGAGCAAACCTGTGCAAATCCAATCCAGATTAGATTTCAACATGGAGAGTAGAATTGGGCGTGAAGTTCCACCTCTAGCCACAGAGTTATTGGGCAATTGCTAGCTACTAGAAGAAGAAATGGTTTTTCTCTAAGAGTGTAGTCCCTGGTAAGTTGACCACACTCCATTGGATGACCACACATCCAAGAGTATTTGGGTAGCACAGATTGGTCTCTTTTCTTAAAATAAACTTTATTAATTTAAAATACAAACTTGAAAATAAATAAAATTATCACACATCAAAATTAACTAGATCCAAATTCCATACAACTTAATGAACTTGTATAAATTATAATTGTCATTCAAACAGAAGCTATGAAGCTTCACATTAAATTTTGCAAATTTTATGTACTTTTCCACCGTCAAACTCAAAAACTCTGTTACAGAATTAAAACTACAAAAACAAGCTTTAACTGGTCTTGGGGAAAAACAAAACAAAGCAGAGACAAGTAGTGTGGGTAGGGAAGGGGAGACGAACCTGCAAAGAGTTAGGGGAGGGTGTAAATATGATCAAAACACTCATGAAACTCTCGAAGAATTAATAAAAGTATTATATAACTTATTCTTTGAAAATTTCATATATACACACACTATGGCTTGATTATATCTATCCTTCATTTCTTCCTCCAACTCTTCCAGGTTGCAACAGAGGTTGCATCTCTCTCCTAACTTCATGTCATGTTTTCATATTTATTTAACGCTGCCCAAATGCATATGTCAGGGGCTGTCATCACTAAGGTGTGGGGAACCTACCAATGTCCACACTTCTAAAGAAAATTGACTCTTGCTTCCCCAGAAGCCATTAACTGACAATATTCTTCACGCAGGAAGGGAAGCCCAGGAGCTTCTCCTGAGTCCATGCTAGAAAGTTTAACTGGTTTGATTTTGTGCACGTCTTCTGTAGGTTACCATGGCTGCTGTGAGTTTGCATGTGCAAAAGTCATGCCATGTACAGAAGATAGCAGTTCATGATTTTCCTCTCTGTCCTCTGACTCATATATTCTTTCTGCCCCATCTTACCTGATGCTTCCTGTGCACATTCAGAATGCTTTAGGGAGATACACCAAGGACTTACTGGCCAATGCTTTCCATAGGGAAGGTCTAGAAAACGCCATGATAACTCCTTGGATAGGGCTCTCAGTAGTTAGGACACCAGGTTATTTGTTATAATAGGCATTATTCTGAGAGGCTTTTTAAAATACAGTCATTATCCTCTGACAAACTGATTGAATGACAAAAGGTTATTGTCTTCTGGAAACTATTTCTGATAAAAAAATGCCACTTGATTACAAGCAACATCTTCTTCCCGTTTCTTTGATCTAGCCAGCTACCCTCGTTTTTTTGTTGTTTTGTTTTTTGAATCAGAGATAATGCTTCCTCCTTAAACACACATGTATAAAAGGCCACAATCCTGCCCATGGCAGAAAACAGGTAGATTGTAAGATGGTGTAGTTGCCTCTTGCTCTGAGTAGAGATTCTGTGTGGTTTCCTAGCCCTACTACATGCAACAGTGTAGCCAGATGTGTGTACCCCTTTGAACTTTGAACGAGGGTCTTGTATATACATTTGGCACTGAAAGACTCCTCACAAATGAGAGAGTAAGCCAATGTAAAGAGTGTCTGGAGACTTGGGGAAAGGAGGGCCACATGTAAACACTGAACGCTGATCTTAGAATTATAATTGCATTGAATGTATCAAAAAGGAGTTTTGTAAAATTCAGTGTAGGCTCTTGATTAATATTAAAACTCAGAAGGTAGAGGCAGGAGGGACAAAACCAGGCAGATCTACACAAATTCTCAGGCCAGGCAGGGCTACATAGCAAGTTCCCAGGCCAGCAGGGGTTATACAGCAAGTTCGTGTCTCAAATGGGGAAACCCCAAATAAAGGAATATTGCATTGTGTATGTGTTGGTATGTGGGAAAATGAGTTCTGTATAGTGGATGAGTTAAGAAAACATCTTTTGTTTGTTTGTTTGTTGTTTCTTTTGGTTTTTCGAGACAAGGTTTCTCTGGAAACCTTCTTTGGAACCTGTCCTGGAACTCATTCTGTAGACTAGGCTGGGCTCAAACTCACAGAGATCTGCCTGCCTCTGCCTCCTGAGCGCTGGAATTAAAGACATGTGCCACCACCGTCCAGCACAAGAATATCTTTTAAAAAGAGCAGAATCCCATCTAGCTTTTATCTTTTTACAATAAAAAAGGGAACAATAATGCAAGAAGCTATGAAAATAGTTGTGTCTAAGGAGCAGGATTTTATGTTGTTTTAAGTCTTATAAAATGATTTGATTTGCTCAATATCTGTAAAAGGTTGATTTAAAACAAGATAAAATAAATGCAAACCATATCACATTAATAACATACAATGACAAAATAAGTATAAGAGAGGATGTGGCATTACAAAGAAATTAAAACTGAATGATTTAACACTAGAACTGTAAAGATGGCTCAGCAGGTAAGAACACTAGCTGTTCTTGCAGAGGATGGGAATCCAGTCCAAGCACTCACACTCAACAGCTCCCAAATGTCTGTAACTCCATCTCCCCAGGATATCTGACACCCTCTTCTGACCTTCAAAGGCACCTGCATGCATAGGCAGAAACATGCTCGTAAATCAAAAATAAAAAGAAACGCTTTTTTAAAAGACTAATACCACGTTTACTAAGATGTTTGAGAAAATAGCAGAAACACTTAGACCTTACCGTGGGTGTGGGTAACACCATGTACAGGTCACGGGTAAACCTGGTAAAATAAGATACTGACCTTGGTTCTAGTTCACATCAAATGAGGGCACCATGAAATCTCACACTCTGGGACACACAGCTCCTTCCAAGAAAGTGTGCTTTTCTGCACACTGTGGGTCTCCACAGAGGGAAGAAAAGGTTCAAGCTGGTACGGCCCTGCCCTCATCACAGGCCACCTCTGGCTACTCTAACATGAGAACAATTTTAGGAAGCATTTAGACTTAATGCCTTAGCCCAGGAACAGCAAAGGGAAGCTATGAAAGGGCTCTTTCACAGAGCCAAATCTCCAGAGGAAGGTTCTAAGTTCATGTTCTGGTTGTCAGCGGAGACAGAAGGAAACTCTACCCATATAGTGTGCGGTCCAGTGACAATCTCGACAGACAGTGGAAAAGCAAACCTTTTGAGTGGGAATCAGAGGAGATAATCAACATGAGAAGACAAAGATTTTTCAGATTATAGAGACCTCAGACACGGACTATAAAAGTCTTCCATAAAGAGGGCAGTCTAGATGGCCATGATGGTTTGAAACAAAATGACCCCATAGGGAGGGTCACTACTAGGAGGTGTGGCTTTGTTGGAATAGGTGCAGCCCTGTTGGGGGAAGTGTGTCATTGTAAGCGTAGGCTTTGAGGTCTCATATGCTGAAGCTATGCCCAGTGTGGTCTCCTTCTGTTGTCCGTGGATCAAGACATAGAACTCTCAGTTCCTTCTCCAGCACCATGTCTACCTGTGTGCTGCCCTGCTTCTTGCCATGACAATAATGGACTAAACCTCTGAAACTGTAAGCCAGCGCGAATTAAATGTTTTTCTTTATGAGAGTTACTATGGTCATGGTGTTGCTTCACAGCAATAGAAACCCTAAATGAAACAAGGGTGTATTAAGTAAACCAGCAGCCTGTGGGCCACATTTGGCCCATAATCTTTGTTTGTGTGACTTGTAAGGGAAGGACAATTTTTATGTCTTTAAATGACCTTTAAAAAAATGTAAGACTATACTCTGTGGTCCAGAAAAATCACATGAAATGCACAGTGCTTTATCTCTGCAAGATGAATTGATAAGTGGATGGGGACATGTCAGGCTCTGGAAGCGCCCTAATTTCTTTTGTTGTGTTTTGTTTTCTTTCTCTTGTATAACCAGTTTTGCTGGAGAAACCGGGAATCCAAAAATAAGATTGAGCACAGGAAAAAAAATATAACAAAAACATCCTTGTTCTCCTTAGCTAGAGGATCAGGGGAGGGGCAACCTGGCCAGACAGGAAAGTTGGAGACATTCGCCTTTTTTTTCTAGCTAAACACCAAAGAAATATGGGTGATGTCAACAGAGTTGGAGTAAAGATCCCAGGTTCACCCTTTCCCTAAAATAATTCTCCTTGTGGTGGCATCACAGAAGGAGAAAATCGGAGTCAGAATTATCTGCCTTGCCTGTCACCCACCTAGTTTCACAGGAGAAGCCTGACCGTCCATGCAACATAGCAATAAGGCAGTGCTTCTTTGTTTCCATGGGTGTAGGCAGTGGCTGCTCATTTGTTTCCCAGCTGCCCAGACCTGAAAAATAAATCACACAGAAAGTGTAGTCATTACTGCTTGGCCAATATCTTAGGCATATTCCTAGCTAGCTTTTACATCTTAAATTAACTCATTTCTATTAATCTATGTTTCACCATGTGGCTGTGGCCTACTGGTAAGATTCAGGCGTCTGTCTCCTTTTGCAGCTACATGGCATCTCTCCGACTCTCTGTATCTCTCTGTTCAGATTTCCCACCTGGCTTTACTCTGCTAATCCATTGGCCAAAACAAATTTATTCATCAACTAATAAAAAGCAACACGTGTACAGAACATCCCACATCACATAGGCAAGTCAACAGAAGCCTTGGAGCATGAAGACCTTTAGCATCTCCCAGAAGTACCAAGGCAACTCCCACTGAAGGGACCACCTGGGAGCAGAGTCCTTCCCCAGCAGTAAGCACGAGTCTCAATCCATCACTGAGCTACCAAGGAAGCCAGACATGAGACTGATTCCATAGCCCCGACTCTGAGTGCTAGCCATCCAGTCCTCTCCTGAAGGAGCATCAGATAAAGCCATCTCAAACAGGTTTAACAAATCGATGCATGCCAAAACTGAGATCTCCAAATGATGAAGGGAAGTGAAAGGGTGCAATTCCAAAAGATTATTTAGTTGCCTGATTCTATTTCTATAATATCGTGTGGCAGAATTACAAAAATATAAAACAGATCGGCAGTTATGAGGGCATGGAAGGGGGGTGAGGTGAACATGGCTATTAAAGACAAAGAAGGAATTGGTGTGAGAAAACCATTCAGGGCTTTGCTTGTACAGTTGTATCTGACTCTGATACTCTGCTGTAGCTTTCAGAAGGCTTCCTGCAAGGAAAAGTGGGTATAAGGAACTTGGATCTTCAGAGAAAGTCATGTTGGGGACTGGGGATACAGTCCAGTAGGTATAGTTCTCATTCACCATGTACAAAGTCCTGAACCCCAGCATTAATTTTTTTTAAGGTGTTAAGGTCCATGCATGTAACCCAACACTTTCAGAGGTGAAAGAGAAGAATCAGAAGCCAAACTCAGCCATGGCTACATAGCAATTTCCAGGACAGCCTTGTGAAAGAAAGAGAGAGAGAGAGAGAGAGAGAGAGAGAGAGAGAGAGAGAGAGAAAGGGGAAGAGAAGGAGGAAGGGAAGGAGGGAGGGAGGGGAAGGGAGGAGAAGGGAAAAGAAGGGAAGGGGAGGGAAGGGTAAGAAAAGAAAGGAAAGGGAAGAGAACGGAAGAAAAGGAAAACAAATGCCCATCTACCTGTTTTTTGAGATGGGGTCATGCCCTGAGAGGAAATGAAGAACCTCCTGCCTCTACCTCCTGAAAGCTGAGGGTTATACTGGAGTACAGCCACTCTAATTCATTTGCTTGCTACCCATGACTGTCCTCACATTTCAATGACAGAGTCATGGCTCTCCAAGTCATATAATTATTCTCTTAGTCTTTAATAAAAAGAAAATTGCTGACCCATATAAAATCAGATCAACAATTAACCCCACAAATACACATGTGTATATACATACATATACAAAAAAAGAAAGTGAAATAAAATGTGATCCCCTCTCCCACAATTAAATAATGTTTGGTGTGGGAAGTCCTTCTGTATATGTGTTGCTTTTATTGGTTAATGAATAAAGAATCTGTTTCAGCCAGTGGCTTAGCAGGGCAGAACAGAGCTAGGCAGGGAAAACAAAACTGAATGCTGGGAGAAAGAAGGCAGAGTCAAGGAGATGCCATGTGGCCCCGCCGGAGACAGACAAGCCAAAACCTTGCCACTAAGTCACAGCCACGTGGAGATACACATATCAACAAAAATGGGTTAAATTAAGATGCAAGATCTAGCCAATAAAAAGCTAGAGCTAATAGGCCAAGCAGTGATTTAATTAATACAGTTTCTGTGTGGTTATTTCAAGTCCTGGCAGCTGGGAACAAACAATTACAGATGCTTTTGTCCAGAAGATATTTTTTAATCTAAAATAAACAGTAGAAAAACCGACCAATGGGGCTGGAGAGCAGACTCAGTAGTTAAGAGGACAGAGATTTAGTGTACAGCACCCACATCTGATGACTCACAACCAGTTCCAGGGGATCTGATATCCACTTTTTGCCTCAGCAGGCACTGTACACACATGGTGCCAATATAGACACACAGACACATAAATAAAAATTATTAAAATTTTAAGAAGAAAAACTGATCCATTTCTATCAGTTGTGAGCACAAAATTCCAACTAGAGTGAATTTAAGAGAAAAGGAAAGAATGTTCATTTCAAGGTCAATATAAATGAGAATTCCTAGGAAGCTGAAGCTGATTGACTATTTGATGCTTCAACGATGGAAGGGGTTGGAATGTTGCAGTTCCATAAAATGTGAAAACTTATCTTGGGTAACCTTTAACCTACTATATGGCCATATTTTTGCTGCCCTCTGTATGAAAATCTTCACAGTGACAGACTTTTCAATCATGCTGAGTAATCTCAATATAGAAAGGGTGGCAGAGTAGGATTTATGTCTCATAAATGTGCCACACCTTCCCCCAGTGTAAGTCCACTAAAGGAGCCATTCATGCTAGACTCATAGTAGCAATTACCTACCAGTACGGTCATGGAGTGCTGTAAAGAATCAAACTCCTGGGCTGGAGAGATGGCTCAGAGGTTAAGAGCACTAGACTGCTCTTCTGGAGGTCCTGAGTTCAATTCCCAGCAACCCACATGGTGGCTCACAACGATCTGTAATGAGATCTGGTGCCCCCTTCTGGCCTGCAGGCATACATGGAGGCTGAACACTGTGTACATAATAAATAAATAAATCTTTTTAAAAAAAAAGAATCAAACTTCTGTCATCAAGGTCATCACACCCTGCCCTCCATACCATTAACATAATAGTGGTGTTGGGTCCAGGAGGTTTGCACAAAGATGGGGACAGACCACCAAAGTCTAATAAACCAGAAGCAAACTTTATTCCAGAAACCAGATTCCGGGGAAAAATAAAAAATAAAATAAAAAATCTCCATGGGGCACAAAATGCTTATCAGCTAGTTGAGGCCACAGCTAGAGATGGATTTTGTAAGGCTGTGGCAAAGGCCGGTTTCTGAACCCACCTTTTTATAGTAGGGGCACCAAGCATTAGGTCTAAACAAAGGAATTTTTACAACTTCAAGGTAAAACTCAGATACAGATTGCCTTACTTTAAAATCTCAATTAACAGAGTTTCTCAGTTAAACTAGTGTTTGTACTTAATCTATTGTCTTCCCTGGTGCTCTTAGGTGGTGTGTACTAAAGCCCAGTGCTCTCCCCTTTGATGCTGCCAGTTTCACATAGCAGGGATAATGCGTAGCCCAGAGGTCATATATATGTTTCCTAAAAGTTGACTCAGCTCATATCCGTAGGCTAGCTCTCAGTGTGCAGAGAGATGCTTTGGCCTTGTAAATAGAGTATTATTATTATTATTATTATTATTATTATTATTGTTATTATTGGGTTTTCAAGACAGGGTTTCTCTGTAGCTTTGGAGCCTGTCCTAGAACTAGCTCTTGTAGACCAGGCTGGAGATATGGGTTGTAAAGCAGAGTAACCCACAGTTAATAGTTAATCCTTAAGATGTTGAGAAAGCTGATTATCTGTTCTCATTCTCCTAGGCTTACAACTTTATATTTCTTTATTTCTACATTCTTATTTCTGGAATCTACATTTTTATATTCTTATTCTTGGACCCTTCAGTGGCTTCATCTGTGTATTTAAATCTTCTGGTTGCTCTGCCCTAATTTCACAGGCACATCCCAGATAGGGAGAGAAGGGAGAAAAAGAGCCAGCAGTGACAGTGCCTGTGGAGCAAGGGCTTTCCCCTACTTCCTGTCTCACGCCCACTTGCCCATCCATCAGAACTTAGCTTAAAATCGGCTATGTAGAGGCTGAGGCTAGGGCTCACGTATATATTCACACAGCACTGAGTTCCATAAAACCAGAGGTGTGGATACATACCTGCAATCCCAGCACTGGGGGTGGGTGGAGCCTGGAGGATCAAGGTCAGTTTGAATGTTTACTTGTAGGAAGAACCAGGGCAAGGGTTAGAGATGTGTGAACTTAGCAATCATGGGCAAAGTATGGCCTGACTGATCATGGTCTGAAAGCTTCTGCAAGGAACCTAGAAGTTTTCTGCACTCTGACTTCAGGGAAAAGAGTCAATGTTAACCTGTCAGCCCCACTTGCCCAAGGACAAGATAACTTCCTGGAGTATTGGGAGCTGTAGTTCTTGGGAAATAACAAGCCGTAAATTTTCATTCTCCCAAACGAGTGTTTGCACTAGATGGATGAGGGTAGGGGGTATAGACAGGAAATATGCCAGGATTTATGCTTGTCCCTGATTGGACCTCATGAGAAATGTAGTGAAGTATGGATTTTGCCTTTTTAAGTCACTACAAAACATGACTGCCAGGCTATTCCCTGAAACCCAGGAGTGGACCTGGTGAGAGTATTTAATTAAAGCTTGCTTCAAATTTGGCTCAAAACTGTGGAACTGATTTTTCTCTGGAGAATCTGAGGATTAACTGGAGGAGGAGGAAGAATCACTTGTTCACCCCACGTTGGGCCCCAATCTGTAGGAGGAGGTCACTTGTTCTTCCCAGCTGCCCGGCTAGCTTACACCTGAAATAATCACACAGAAACTATTAATTAAATCACTGTTTGGCCCATTAGCTCTAACTTCTTATGGGCTAACTCTTACAATGTTGCAATGAGGTGCGGGGGGCCTGCTTTTCATCCTGGCAGCCGCTCGGCTCCCGCCGCCCGGTGCCTGGCTAGCTTATACCCGAAATAATTACATGGAAACTGTATTCATTTAAATACTGCCTGGCCCATTAGCTCTAGCCTCTTATTGGCTAACTCTCACATATTTGTTTAACCCATTTCTAATAATTTGTGTGTCGCCACTAGTCATGGCTTACCGGGAAAGATTCAACGTCTGTGACCTGGGAGCTTCATGGCTGCGGCTCTCTCTAACTCTGTCCCCTTCCCAGCATTCTGTTCTCTTTATCCTGTCTAAGTCCTGCCCTATCAGAAGGCCAAGGCAATTTCTTTATTAACCAATAAAAGCAACCCAAATACAGAAGGACCCTCCTACACCATTACAACTTAATTTAACCCATTTCTATTAATCTGTATATCACCATGAGATTGTGGCCTACCAGCAAAGATTCAGCATGCCTGCCTCTGGCCATGGATCCATGGCATCTCTCTGACTCCGCCCTTCTTCCTCCCAGCATTCAGTTCTGTCTTCCCTGCCTACCTAAGTTCTGCCCTATCAACAGACCAAGGAAGTTTCTTTTTTTTTTTTAACCTTGAAGTACTTATTTAATTTTTTCCCCATACATTGTTTTGTTTTATTTTTTCCATTCAAGAACATAATTAAAGAAATAAAATTTTTACCTTTCTTCCCCTTCTCCCAGTCCCCTCCCACTACCCCCCCACCCCTCCTCCCTCCCCCTTCTTCCCAAGGAAGTTTCTTATTCATTAATGGTAATTACAGCACACAGAGGGGACTTCCACATCAATTAACAGAAGCAATCTGGTTCCTAAGGATGAATTCTGCTGCAGGGTGCAGCCCACACACCATCAAGGATATACTTATCTGAGGATAGTTTATCTCACCTGATTTTTGCTGCTTCTAGAATCCAAAGGGGCTGAAGTTTTAACAATGACTTATTGTTATGCCTCCAGTTTTGAAGGGAGCTGAGATGCTAGATGGACAAAAATTCCTAGAGTGACTAATAAAGTATATAGAACAATGAAAAGCTTGACCCGAAGAAAACAGACTCAAAAATCAGGCAGAGAAACAGCAGGCTTCCGTACTAATGTGTTACCCTGTGAGCTCAAGTGAGCAGTGGTTTTGTTGCTTTTAGAAAAATCAAGTTCTGAGTGCCTGTTATAAAATAAGAATATTGCTTTATGTTATTGTTTTGGGTCTGGCATTCTCAGTGTTAATCAACGCTGTTGTATTTGAACTGGTTTGATAATTCTTGATACCTAAAACTCAAATGTCTCACAAAGCCCTGAAAATATTTTTGTTACTTAGGTTTACTATTGTTAGGATGAAACACCATGACCAACAGCAAGATGGGGAGGAAAGGGCTTACTGGACTCACACTTCCACAGACAGCACTGTTCATCCTCAAAGGAAGTCAGGACAGGAACTCAAACAGGGCAACAACCTGGAGGCAGGAGCTGATATAGAGGCCATGGAGGGGTGCTGCTTACTGGCTTGCTCTCCATGGCTTACTCACCCTGTTTTCTTATAGAACCCAGGACCACCAGCCCAGGGATGGCACCATCCACAGTGAGCTGGGTCCTCCCATCAATAGCCTCTTAAGGAAATGTCCTACAGGCTTTCTACAGCCCACTCTTATGGAGGCATTTTCTTAATCAAGTTTCCCTCCTCTTAGATAGCTTTAGCTTATATGAAGTTGACATAAAACTATCCAGCACAATTTTCAACAGTTAAAAAGGAGAAATAACCTAAAACTTAGCATCTGTCTATGTGAACTTGAGAAAATATTCATGTATAGAACACTGTTACCTGGGTCTTGCTCTGGTTTCCCTTTGTCCAGGCCTTGTGATCTCTGTCACGAGAACAAAGGACGTAGTTGCAGAGGATGGGGGGAGTTTATCCCAAGGTAAAGCAGAATATCATAAAGGCCCAGAGTGGCCAAAGGAATCACTGAGCCAACCTACTGATTATGTTGTTTTTTTATGATTTCAAACAGCCATTCTGAGGGGGGGCTGTCCTGTTTAAGTGACCAGCAGGCCCATGGGAACAGACTCAGTGGTGTGGTGCAATGATATGCATAGACTCCTTCTGGTTGGCTCAGAACCTCCAGAGCAACTATGACTAGCATGCCTCCTCCCAGGGTGAGAAGATTCAGACCTCTCTCTATAAAATTCGTGACCACACAATATGTTCACAATACATATATATCCTTGCATGCATGTTTTTGTTAAAGTTTATATTGATTACAAAATTTTTACTATGATCTACCTCTTTTTTTCTATTTTACTATTTTAGACTACGGCTTTAATTTTATTGATTTGTGAGTTATTATACAGAGTAATATAAAGTGTGGAATGAAGAAGGACGCTTAAAAGAAATCCCACCCTAGCTCAGAATTGAGAAAGGGAGGGGTGAGGAGAACTTGAGGGAACAGGATAGTCAAGATGGAGGAATGACAGAGATGAGAGAGCAAGGAAAGAGATATCTTAATCGAGGGAGCCATTATGGGGTTAGCAAGAAACCTGGCTCTAGAGAAATTCCCAGGACTCCACAAGGATGACCCCAGGAAAGACCCTAAGCAATAGAGGAGAGGGCTGTCTGAACTAGCCTTGCCCTGTAGTCAGACTGATGAATATCTTAAATATCACCATAGAATCATACTCTTAAAGAAAGCTAACTTTGCTTTTAACAACTATCAGTTACTGACAATTCCTCCACTAGGAGGTGGAACTTCTTGTACACCTTCCCACTCCATGTTGTCATGATCTGTAAGTTTGTATGTGCAACTGCTCTGTTGTGTCTCTAACACACAATTTCTGCACAGGCATTCACTATGTTTGCTTCTTGCCTTTCCCACTCCTCTTCACAGTGACCCCTGAGCCTGGGGAGGAGGTGGGTGTGAGTATGATGAACTGCGGAGATGGCTCAGTTGATACTGTGCTTGCCATACAAGCGTGAGGACCTAAGTGTGGATCCACAGAGCCCCAAATCTGGGTGGAACAGTACACTCCTGCAAACTCAGGGCCAAGGCTGGGGAAGACAGGCTGAACACTACAGCTCAGTAGTTAGTCAGTTACGCTGAATTGGTGAGTTCTTGATTCAGTGAGAGATCCTTTCTCAAAAATTATGGACAGTGATCAAAGATTATAGCAGGCATTGACCGATGGTCCTCACATACATGTACACACAGACATGTTGTACAGAATTCTTGAGAAAACCAAGGAAGGTCTGGAGAATGGCTCAGTGGTTTAGACCACTGGCTGCTCTTCCAGAGGACCCAGATTCTATTCCCAGCACCATAACCATCTGTAACTGCAAATGCCCTATTCTGGCCTCTGCTGGCATTGCACGCACATGCTACACATACATACATGCAGGCAAAGCATCCATCACACACACTTGCGCGCGCACACACACTTAATAAAATGTCTTAAAAACTGAGGAACTGTCTTTAGCACCATAGCAGTATACATTTTTTAATTAGTTTTTTTGTGTATGAGTGTTTTTCCTGAATGTGTGTATCATGTGTGTGCAATGCCTATAAAGACCATATATATAAAATACAACACTTTTTGCTATTTCATTGTAAATTTCAAAAAAAATCCATTTATTCTTTTTTATTCTTTTTTTTTTCCATACATTGTTTTGTTTTATTTTTTCCATTCAAGAACATAATTAAAGATAAAAAAAAAATTTTTTCCTTTCTTCCCCTTCTCCCGGTCCCCTCCCACTACCCCCCACCCCTCCTCCCTCCCCCTTCTTCCTTGAAAGAGGGCATGGTGCCCTGCCCTGTTGGAAGTCCAAGGCCCACCCCCATC